>JAWPHD010003605.1:0-211660 GCA_037043455.1 Cyrtodaria siliqua | reverse complement strand
AATTTGAACAAAAGGCCGCAGCGTACATGTTGAAACACACTTAATATTTAATTAATGCCCCCCCCCCCCCCCCCCCCCCAAAAAAAAAAAAGAAAAAGACAGGCCTCAGAGTGCTAGATTAATTGTAATGTTTTAATTAAGGTAATTTGAACAAAAGGCCGCAGCGTACATGTTGAAACACACTTAATATTTAATTAATGTCATTAACAGTGGGGATGTATATATGACGCAGTGGAGAATGAACGAAATTAGTTTTAATTTGAAATATGTTTTATATAAATGGGGAGATAACTATGATACTTACTTTGAATCGCAAATAAGTGAAAAACATGAACACCTTCTGACATGCCAAAGTTATCAAATGCTTCACATTATAAAATAAACATTCAGTTTCTTTAAGCTAGACATGCAAAAGACCGTGCAGATCAAGAGCGCTGCCTAATAGCATGAATTAAAATTGCTAGAAATAGATTTCATTCGTACAAATATGTATGATATTGTCTGAGAATCTACTGAATTTGATTGTGCTTCTCTTGTTCAATGGCACTATATTTTCGTAAAGTTTACAGTCTTATTGTGTGATGTCACTATCGATCTGTGCTATTGGGCATTATTCTAAGGTTTAAAAGCATTTCCTAGCTGTCGGGTCAATATGACCTTGCCTTTGACATACTGACAAAAAACAGATAGAGGTTGTTGTTTAACCATGGCACTATTTGTATACATTTTCAAGATTGTATGTCAAACAGTAAATGAATAGCAGCCAGGAAAGCATTTTTCTTTTTTCAGGTCACAGTTACCGTGACATTTGACCTAATTATAAAATCAAAAGGGGTCGTGCTCGCAAAATGGACACTATTTGGTTAAAGTTTTAAGATTGCAGGTAAAGTAGTAAATGAATTACAGTGCAGAATGTTTTTCATGATCGGGTTACTGTGATCATTGTTCTAATATGGGTACTATTTTGTAAAAATTAAAAACAAGATAGTTTTAGTTCTCAGGACTGGGTCATTGTCAGGTCATTGTATTTAGTAAGATGTTATAAGAAAACAAGTTTGCGCTGCTGTAAAAACAAATTCAAATTGGCAAGAACATTGTTTTCTTGTCAGTTTGTCTTACAAAAAGTGTGCTAAACCAATCTCAAATCCTTGATCTTTCTGTGCGTGTCTGATTAAATACAAGGCAGGTCCGATAAGGCACAAGTTTACGGGCATATTTCATCCATGCCAGGGACTCGGCTCGACTTCAACCTTATTCCAGGGTATTTTAAGGCAGGTCCGATAAGGCACAAGTTTACGGGCATATTTCATCCACGCCAGGGACTCGGCTCGACTTCAACCTTATTCCATGAAAGGCAGGTCCGATAAGGCACAAGTTTACGGGCATATTTCATCCACGCCAGGGACTCGGCCCGACTTCAACCTTATTCCATGAAGGCTAAATGTGTTTTCTGCCCTGCAAATCATCCTGGCAGCACAGAGTAAATACAGTATTTCAAACTGGGAAAGCGCAACTTTAAAAAAAAAGCTGAAACAAGAAAAGAATGTTTTTAGTTCAATGAAATTTGTTTTTATAGTTGTGCATTTCTTCTGTTATTCTTGCATTTTTATTGTTCATTTGTTCATTGTAAAACACGTACATTTTTTTAAGTTTTCTAATTGAAGGGGGAGGGTGCCACGATCACAATTTGGGTTCCAAATGGAGTTCAAGGATTGAAGGAACTTATATTACTTATTCAAACCTTGAGGAAAAACTATACTGAACAAAAAAAGAAACGTCCGCTGATGTTAATGCTGATTATCTAGACAGTAAAACAGGAAAGAATTAGTGATGTTTTAAGAATAATAAGATAACTGCAAACAATAGTCTGAAAAAAGATGTTTTTGAAAAGTTTATTATTAAGTGGAAACCAAATGTATATATTGATATTATCCATTCAAGGAGTTTCTTGTATGCTATTCATATGCAAAGTAATTGAAATGGGTTTTACTGCATACCAACACATGAAAGGTTATATGGCGCCTAACACGATTTAAAAAAATAGTAAGTTGGCGAGCTTTAAATACAAAAAAAATAACCAGTTTTTTCCAAGAGCAATGCTAGAATTAAGTAAGCTTATGCGAAAATGTGTCGAAAATGGAGGATATTTCAAGCAAAATACATGACACGAGTTACGGTACTTGTCATATAATGTTTTGCAACGAGACGTATAATGACAAGTTTCTAGTTTTAAAGATTTCCAACAATTCTTTTTTTGAGTAAAATGAGAAAAACAAGAACTTCAACCAATATTAAAATGCACTAAGATGGATAGACTACGGATGGAACTCACCAATAGGCCTGGATTCGCTACACCGTTCAGCAATAAAAATTGCCGTATTGCCTATTGTGTTTTTAAAATTGGGTGGTGCTTAGTTTTACCCCATTCAATGTACATATCAAGTTTTATAGCAATACCTTAGATGGTATTCCAGATATAACCCTGTAAAATTGCTAATTTATGGTGGTATAGGGTTTAAGTCAAAAGATCAGACATGATCACAGTCCATGTTCATACCAAGTTTCAGCACAATACCTTCGACAATTAACATTGGAGATATACCTTCCAGAAACATTCAACCAGAAACCTTGATGGAGCCTTCATTGTCGCTGCAGTAAAAGTGATCTCTAGATCATTTAGCACAACATTTATGCTTGTTGAGGATTTTCCCTGAAAGGGATTTTAGTTTGATCATATTTCTAGGAAGCTAGGCCATTCTGTTACTAGACTTTAGAATCTGTCCACAACTTGTATACTGGGTTAGGGTATTAAGAGTTCAGGTAAAGTTTTATGGTTAGTGGTTAGAATTAGCGTTATAGTCTTTTTAAAGACTTGAAGGCCAGGGCCTGCCTGTCGAACCCTATTATCAGGATCCTGATTTTTTACTAGATCAACACCAATGTCAACTAGATGGGTTTGTTTTTGTAATAAAAAAACATATGTCTCCCCCGATAATTTATGAGCCAACCTGGCTGAAAGTTGTGCTCTGCACGTCGTCTCGATAAGGTGAGCATTTGTGCCAAGTTATTTCAAAATCCCTCAAGCGGTTCAAGATATATGAAGTGGACACGAAATATAGTGCATATGACCTTCGACCTCTAAGTGTGACCTTGACCTTGAACGGACATGGCTGAAAGTTGCGCTCTGCACGTCGTCTCGATATGATGAACATTTGTGGCAAGTTATTTCAAAATCCCTCCAGCGGTTCAAGAGATGTGGAGCGGACACAAATACAGTGCATATGACTTTCGACCTCTAAGTGTGACCTTGACATTGAATGGATGTGGCTTGAAGTGCGATCTGCACGTCGTCTCAATATGGTGAACATTTGCGCTAAGTTATTTCAAAATCCATCAAGCTGTTCAAGAGATATGGAGGAGACGTGAAATATAGTGCATATGACCTTCGACCTTTAAGTTTGACCTTGACCTTGAATGGATGTGGCTTTTAGTTGCGCTCTGCACGTCGTCTCAATATGGTGAACATGAGGAGACATGACATATAGTGCATATGACCTTCGACCTGTTCTTGTTTGGTGAAAATCCTCAAGTAACGGAGAAGATATTAAGAAATTAAAATCGGACGCATGGACGAACTAACGAAATTGACACACATACACCCGGACAACACTGTGATCACAAAGTCAAGATCCGTCAATGGGCTCGACAAAAATGCCCTATGATTAAGTGCCATCCTACACTGACCTTCTCCTTGTCAAATTTTATTGCTTAAAATTTCTGGTTTAGGATTTTTGAAAGCTTTATTATCTTCAATACTATCAAAGGCATTGCTTTGAAACTGCATATGTACATTCACTGTCCTCATCGACTGACTTATCCCCAACCCACCATTGACCTCGACCTTCCCTATATAACCTTAGACATTCATTACTAAGAAACTGGCTCGCTATATACATAAGCGAGACACCATCTTGCCATGGCCTTGTTCTACGTATTGTTTAATTACCCCCAGGGTACTTTTGAATGTTGTGTTTTGGCGGGTTTCAGTATTATGCAGGACTTATCTCATTCCCAACAAAAGGCGTCAATGACCTTAAAGCTCTACTGATAGATTATGATAGCTCGATCAGCCATGCAAACCTTTGACGTTTTATGAAAATAGGACCAGCACTTCTAGAGAAGTAGTCGCGACAAGTTTTTCCTATATAACTCTATGTAAATAAAAATGGCCATTGGCAGCCAAGTTTGACAAACTACATGTCATGCCAGTCATTTTAGTAAAGGTTCCAAATCAACACCATTTATGGTTTTTGAAAAGTAGTCACCACAAATATGTATTTTTATAGCTATGGCGACCATCTTGAATTTTCTGGCCGTAGTTTCAGAGTAGTCGCTACAAGTTTTTACTATACAACTCTATGTAAACAAAGATGGGTGCTGGCAGCCATGTTAAACGTCAAATCAAAATGATTTTCGAAAAGGCCCAACATCATGACATGCTGATCATTTTAGAAAACAAGACGGCCCTAAATCGATCACCTGAGTACTGGCCAATTATCAAACTTCTTAGAAATCTTATGGTCATATACAATCTGTGCATAACAACATTGATATAAAGACACCGACAAAGTTTGGTAAAGATCAAATACAAAATGAAGGTGCTATAGTGGAACATTTTCGACAGGGCCAAATGTGACCCGAAGGCTACATGTAATATATGAGAGAGAGAAGAAGTTGTTTTAAGTTTTTCCCTATACAAGTGTAAAACACGACCCTGGGGCGGGGCCAAATGTGACCCCACGGTTACCATTTGAACAAACTTGGTAAAGGACCATAAGAGTATAGTAAATGCAAAATATTAACCCTATGGCTCTTGTAGTTCCAGAGAAGAAAACTTTAATGTGTTTCCTATTTGTCTATGTAAAACTGTGACCCCCGGGGCGCGGCCAAATTTGACACCAGGGTCACAATTTGAACTTGGTAGAAGACCATAAGCTTATAGCAAATGCAAAATATTAAACCTCTGGCTCTTGCAGTTACAGAGAAGAAGATTTTGTTCAGTTTTTCCCTATAAAAGCCTATTTAAAACTGTTGACCCCCGGGGCGGGGCCAAATGTGACCCCAGGGTCACCATTGGAAAAAAATTGGTAGAGGACCATAAGTAAATGCAAAATATTAAACCTCTGGCTCTTGCAGTTTCAAAGAAGAAGATTTTTTAAGTTTTCACCTATACATGTCTATGTAAAACATGTGGCCCTTGGGGCGGGGCCAAATGTGACCCCAGGGTCACCATTTGATCAAACTTGGTAAAGGATGAAAAATATCAAACCTCTGGCTCTTGTAGTTTCTGAGAAGATTTTTTAAAAAAAAATCCTATATAAGTCTATGTAAAACTGGCACTCGGGGCAGGGACAAATTTGATCCCAGGGTCACCATTTGAACAAACTTAGTAGAGGAGCATAATACATGAGAGCTCTGTGCCATGTGGTTCCAGAGAAGAAGATTTTTTTTCAGTTTTTCCCTATACAAGCCTATGTAAAACTGACTCCCGGGGTGGGGCCAAATGTGACTCCTGGGTCACCATTTGAACAAACTCGGTAGAGGACCATAAGCTTATAGCAAAATATTAAACCTCTGGCTCTTGCAGTTTCAGAGAAGAAGATTTTTTAGGTTTTTCCCTATACATGTCTATGTAAAACATGTGACCCTTGGGGCTTAGTCAAATGTAACCCGAGAGTCAACATTTGAACAAACTTGGTAAAGGACCATAAGCTTATAGTAAATGCAAAATATCAAACCTCTGGCTCTTGTAGTTTCCCAGAATATTTTTATTTTATTTTTTATATATAAGTCTATGTAAAACTTTGAACACCCGGGGTGGGGGTGGGGGTAGGGGTGGGGGGACAAATTTGACCCCAGGGTCACCATTTGAACAAACTTAGTAGAGGACCATAAGCTGATGCTACGTGTAATACATGAGAGATCTGTGCCTTATGGTTTCAGAGAAGATTTTTTAAAGTTTTTTCCTATATGTCTATACGAAAAACATGCAAAATCTCAATATACAAACGTTGGACCCCCGGCCATTTTTGACCCCGGGGACTTCATTTGAACAACTTGATAGTCTAGGCGTTGACGATCATTTTAAAAGCAAAACTGTTGAAATCTGTCCAGCGGTTCTGGAGAAGTTTTTTAAGGTTTCGACCATATATGGTAATAGCGGCCATCTTGGATGTTGCGCTGACCTAATTTTAACAAATCTAAAAAGCAGTCATCTAAGATCATCCATTTGAAGTTTGGTCAAAATTAGCCAAGCGGTGTCTGAGGAGAAGTTTGAAGAAAAGTTAACGACGATGACGGACGACAGACGAAGAGTGATCCCAATAGTTTGGGTGATCTAAAAACAGATATAAACATTTATTTTTAGCTTTGGCAGCCAGCATGAATTTCACATCAACGTGAATTTTTGCTAGGATCAACTAGACATTATAGGCAACATTCCTGTAAAGTTTCATGAAAATTCATCCCGTAGTTTCAGAGAAGTTGAGTTGAATGATGTGTAATGGCTCATTAACACACTATAGGTTATTTAGAGCTGCCCCAGAGAGAGGGGAAGGATACATAGGAATTGGGGAACCGTGCCCTACTCTTATTTTGAATAGATTCCTATGGTTCTTTAACGTGCTCGGAGGATAGACCGATACACGGGACCGTCCGGTTTATGTCCCCATCAGACGAGGCTAAGGGAAAGTATCTTGCTCAAAAGAAGTTTACAGACGGGCGGACGGAAAGATGGACAGTTCATTATGCAACAAAAATCTATAGTGATATGTACTGAAATATGGTTCTATTATTATATCGCAATAAAACAATTCAAATCACCAGTTTCCAATGGTACCAAAAGTCGTGGGTTCGATTCCCGTCATTGCCATATGCGTTGTGTCCCTGAGCCAGACACTTTATCTGCATCACTTAGTACTGGTTCTTCCCAGGCATCGAGAGTGATTCAAAGTTCAAAGAGCTTTCATTACAATCGATGTAAAACAAATAAGTTTAAACTAAAACTAATGACCAAATTTGAAAGTTGATCGTTTTACTAATCTAGTATTACAGATACTGTTGACAGAAAAAATGTTATACATTTCTTTAAAATTTTGTTTTCGTTTTCTAAGTTAGGATAAGGTCTCTCTAAAGCTAAATGTCCAGATGTGTTGTTATGTACATGCTCTTATAGGGTAGGTATGTAGGGAAAATATATATTATTTTCTAAATGTTTTTTTTATTTTTATTTTTTATTTTTTTTATTTTCACTGGATAATTTCATAACCAAATAAACTGACTATCGTATTTGTTGATACCATCAGATACAGAACATATAATCAAAAGTCAATATATTTTTTTTTTAAAAATGTTTTTTTTTAGTTTTTTTGCTTTTTAGATACAGAACAGATAATCAAAAGTTACTTTAAAAGAGGGTAGGTCGGGAAACCAGGAACTACACATATAATTTAACCCTTTTGTGTTTGTGATGTCGTTTGCATTTTTTATTAATTTTGCCTTTTCGTTTGTTTGTTTGCGTGTTTGTTTTTGTGTTTTGTGGTTGACTGTCGTCCTTGAATGCTGCTTTCCCTGTCCGATATTTGTATCCTTCTTTATTTGGCCTAAATAAATCACCAAACTTGGTGTGTAGCTTTATGTCAAAAGATCTCCGACAAGTTCAACAAAGACCAAAATAGAGTGCCTTACTGATGTATTGTCCATGATTATCGAAACATACACATTTATGACTGTTGCCATGGTAACATAAATAAATGGGATCTGATTAATATCAATAAGATCTCGGTAGATTATGACAATGAGCACAGCTGATGATTGGCTAATACGGAGTTATTCCCATTTGGAAAAAAATGGTAAAACTTGACAGGACAAAAACAAAAAAGAGCTTATAAATGCAACATGCAAAATACTGGACCTCAAACTGTTGTAGAAGATGGCTTTTTAAATTTCCTAGATTTTTAAAAAAAAGGTTTCCCCTGTATTCCAGACTTCTATGTTCAACAGTGACTCATGGTGCAGGCCAAATGTTATTACACCTTATACTTTAACAAGAATGATTCTGATAAAAGGGCCTAAATTCTGCCATTTTCTTCAAAACCACCATCATTGCACTCATTCAGTAACATATTTACGCAAAAACTAACTGAATATCTTAAACCATTTCTTTCAAAGTGACCAAAAAACATTTTATCATTATTATGTCTAAAGGTGAGAGTATAAAGGGCCATTATGGTGGCATGTTGCTGCCATCACAATAGTTCAGTCAAAATATTAATTTCAGCTATGAAAAAGACGTTTAAGTCCTTATAAACTCATAAGAAAACAAAAAGTTGTACAGCAACAAATATTGTTTGCTTAAACTCAACATAAAGTCAAGATAATGCTCTGAAGTGCAATGCCAGATAATTTATTGTTTTTTTTAGTGTCTTAAGAACCTATTTCCCAATGCTAAATGGCCATTCTTCAGTGAGCTAGCGACTGAGTGGTTTCTTATAAATTATGTCAACTCGTAAGAAAAAATAGTTATGTACCGCAACAAATATTGTTTGCTAACTCAACATAAAGTTAAGATAATGCTCTGAAGTGCAATGCCAGATAATTTATTGTGTTTTTTCGTTTCTTAAGAACCTATTTCCCAATGCTAAATGGCCATTCTTGAGTGAGTGAGTGAGTGAGTGAGTGAGTGAGGGTGTGGGTGGTTATCGGAGGGAGGGAGGGAGGGGCAGGCGGGAGGGAGGGAGGGGCAGGAGGAAGGGAGGGATGGAGGGAGGGCGGGAGGGGCAGGTGGGAGGGAGGGGTAGGCGGGTGGGAGGGAGGTATTATTTAGTAACAAATAATGTTTGTTTTAAAATTTAATACAATACAATTTTAACAAAACGGCTTATCCTCTTAATCCATTACTCCCGTCCCTTGTTGTATTTGTGGTCCAGAGAAACAATTAACACTTCTTTGATATTATGAAACAATCAGTAGCTAAGACCGCTATTATAAATAAATGATAACACGTTTCTTTTAAAGTTAAACGTGTAAAATCATTTCAGTTCCCAAATCAATGGATAGTTGTATGAATTTGCCTCAAAGACTAACTGGTTATCAATGACCGACTTTGTTCAACCGCTATCGACGTTATGTGGCCAATGATGCTAAATACGCAACTTCAACTGACGGAAAATCTACTGTAGTCGCACCAAGGACTGAGACAGTAAATCAAAGTACCGAAGGTACTGAGAGCATGGTGAACTATGATTTGTGCATCCATGTAATGGAAGGTTTCATTACAATCATGCATGACATGGATGGACTGAAAAAGTGTCAACTCTTCTTAATAATAATACATCATTGCATGTAATGATACATCAATGCATTGTTTAATGTATCTGGAAGTAAGACGATTAAAACAAGATAAAGTAATGTATATACAGGAAAAAAGAAGGGAACAAAAGGAATGATTGGTTATGAAATGAATCACGCTTCAACATATCAGAACCATATCTTCACAGGTGTTAAAGTGTAAAGAACATCACCTGTCATCACCTGTCAAAGGTTGAGTCATTATAAATGAATATAGCGTCAAGCTAATTTTGCCAATTCAAGGGGAGGTAATTCATAGACCCTTTGACCAACATAGCTGAATTAAAATAGGAAACAACCTTGAATTTATATCGACCTACTATGCAAGTATGATTAAAATCAAATGAACACGAGTGTAGTCTGAAAGACAGCCATATCCCCCGCTGCACAAAGATTTATAAAATACAAATTTAAACATGGAATGTCACTGTAAAGTGACAAATTCTCCCTCAAGTTTCCTTGTTCCAAAAGGTGTGAACTTCAACTAAAGAACATATGTTTTACACACAGCTTGTAGCAGAGACATACAGACTACACATATACAAAACATAACTTATAAATCTTTGTGCTCATTTGATTTTAATCTCACAACTCGGAGTACCCCTGGTCTCGGGATACCGTTGTTATTTATTCTCACAACTCGGAATACCACTGGTCTCGGGATACCGTTGTAGTTCATTCTCACAACTCGGAGTACCACTGTTCTCGGGATACCTTGTGATTTAATCTCACAACTCGAGTGAACATGATTCAATTATTTCGTTGTTATATTTTTCAACCATATATGTGAATATGATGTGAAGGCCCGGGCCTTTGGGCCTTATAGGTAGCTAGGCTACTGAGAATATCCCTAATAAATTATTGTAATTTTTACGTGGATTTTTATTTTTAGTCGACAAATCGTCTGTTGACAATAATCACGGAAGTCACGGTAAATTCCGTTTACTACCTAAGGCCTAAACAAGAAAGTGTTTTGTTTTCTGTCACCCAGCCGAATCGCCATTTTTACCGCCGACACAATAACTTTTTACCCCTTCATTGTTTTGTTGCTTTGTTTTGTTTTTAAATATATTTGTGTTTTGGCCTTAACAGAATATAATTCAATCAGTTTTGCATGTAATTTGAAAAGTGTAATAACAGGTAACATATTTGTGTTTAGATCTATTCTTGTTTGTGTAATGTATATCTCTCAATGCTACAGTCATACGTTCGAGTCCCGCTTGTTCCATGTTTACACATTGAAGAATGTTTGACAGCTACTCACTAACGCGCGGCAGGACTGTGGTTCTACGAGTTTGTTTCAAAACAGATGAGGTCTACCTCTACCTTTACCAAATTGACGCATAGATAAAAGTCGTAAAAATCTTTAAAAAACTCCCCCACTCTACACACACACACACACACACAATTTGTTTTCCGACTTAAGTCTTAAAGGGAGAACATCAAGCTTGTTATGGGGGTCTAGGTGTCCAATTTAAAATTGACAAATATTAATATTTTTTATTCTACATGACCAAAACATAATGAGCCTACAAAATCTTTTATTTGCAAAGAAATTCATTCTGCACAGTAATACTTGCTATCCTAGGTGACGCACCAGGGTTAATTTCAGCATATTACATGCGATTCCACCCTAGCTATATGGTGTTCTGAAACTTTAGACATTAACAGAATGGTTCTAGCTTCACATTTTGATTCATAGTGTTTTATATCGTGAACTGGAACAATTTTATAATTTAAGATGTTTCCAGAAAAATCCTGATGTACCCCTTTTTTTGCATAAAAAAAGGTATAGTTAGAATAAAAAATCGGACCCAACCCGCTCGTTTAATATTTTTTTAGGACTGCCGCTCTCCCGACTGAGCTAACAATCCTTTACAAATTTTGATGAACTATAATGGGACTTATTCTAAAACCGGAGTGTCCGAATAGACCCGAATTCTAAAAATGGTCATTCGGGATCAAATGATGTCATATATACCCAGTCAGGTCTTGTTGATTTGCATTCGGCCTCGCCGACACGATTGGCACAAGTATTCAGGATTATTTTACTACCGAATTAGTCATTTTAACTTCATAGCAAGGGAGGGAAATACTTAAGAATATTACACAGCGTAATACAAAGTAAGCTAAAAATCTTATTCCGGAGAATGGACTGCAACAATTTTTTACAAAGGATAGTAGCTTATGCGATAACCATTACTGACCAAACCTATTAAATATTAGATGAATACTATAAAGGCCATGTATATTTCTTAAATATATAAATCCAAGAAAGATGGAAGATATGCGTTTGATGGTTTTGCAAGATAAATAAATTATAAAATTAACTGGTTACAAATCTCAATACACTATCCGGGAGAACAATACAGCGTATGAATACATTTTACGCAAGATCATGTGATGATCACGTGATGATGATGATTGGTCTATTTATAGAACGCACAGAAAAACGATGGAACAATAGATGAAATAGATACATAACTTAAACAATGTATCTAGGAAATTATTTGAAATTTCTAAATGACATTACCTTATTTGTATCCGCACTAGAAAAGAAGAAACACCTGTTAAAATATGGGTCTTCTTTTTCAGGCAATGCGTCAGTTCATCAGTGAGGCTGTAGTTAGGATTCGTGAAAAAACATGGTAACTATAGCACCATGCTAAAAACCAGGTCAAAGGAAACGAAATATTAACGTAAGGACATTGATGGTTCACGGAAAGAAACCAAAGATTGTAGATTCTACATGAAGATTATACCATGTAGTTGTCACAGCCCTTTCATGTATCGTTGCAGTGCATACGCCTTGAAGCCCTGTTTGGCTGCCTCTGGCGAGGTGGTAATACACTGTATTCAATACATTTGTGACTGCTAACTGTCCATTTTACCAAGCACTGGAAATTACTTCGTAACACGCGTGTGTGTGTGTGTGTGTACGTGAGTGAATACTCATGTAGGTCAAACAGTATGTGTATATTTATGTATATATTTTGTATAAGTTTTGGTTGTCTTTATAGTGTGTGTGTTTGTGTGTATGTGTGTGTGTGTGTGTGTGTGTGAGCGTGCGTGCGTGTCAGTATCAGTGTGTGCGCACGTGTGTACGTGTGCGTTCGTACGCGTGCGTGCGTGTCACTGTCACTTTCAAATTAACGTTTCGGGTCTATATACGAAGTTTTTTAAATGTATTATACTGTATAACAATACTATTACACCGGTTTATACACTTTCAAATTTTACATTTCATTTATGTTGCTATTGTTGAATATGTCAACTCGGTGTAATTTTACATATATATATCTATAATCTAAGAATGTATATACTTACTTGCAATTTCTAAGAATTTATACAACTTACTTGCACTTACAGATGCAACGGTTTTTATCAATAAATATTCGTATGTTAATCTTTGATAATAACCTGTCTGTACATAGAACGCATACACTATGTCTTAATGTGTTGACCTATGTCAATTTGCTTTAATGTGGAATGCGTGGTCCAGTGGTAGAGCGCCGAACTCCAGATCGAGAGGTCGTGGGTTCGATCCTCGCCGCGGCCACGTTAATTATCCTTGAGCAAGATAATTAATCCATATTGCTTAGTACTGGTTCTACCCAGGAAGCCATCGAGAGTGATTAATCTAAGTTGCAATAACTTGTTTCGCAATCGATGTAAAATAAATATGTTTAAACTAATTTGCTTTATAAATTGTTAAACAACAACATTACGCTTACATGTGCTTGTAATAAATTTATTATTAAAATATTTAAATAGTTATTTGTATTTTTATGCCAGTCTATGCAAGCATGGGACATACACAAAAATAAGAAACTTGCGCACTATGATGTTTTCCTTCAAGGGAGATGTAAGTTTGCTATATATGTGTATATATGTGTATATAGGTCATACTGTTTATACTGCAGTCGAGGCCAATGCTAAATCGTCGTTTTTTAGGCCTGTTTTGATTGTTTTATTTCTGGTATGGTCGTTAGACTTGTGACTTCCTGTTACACTTTTGTCCTTTTAGGTTGTATTTTTTTTGTCTTTCTGTTTTTTTTTGTTAGTTGTTTGGCCTGAATTTGAAAGGAAGTTTTGCCCAATGTTTGTTTAACCTACTTTTGAATGAATTTATGGTGGGTGCCTCAATTGCTGTGTTAGGTAGTTTGTTCCACTCTGTAAGCAAAGGATTTTCTCCTAATATCAATTCTTGCTCTTTTTTTAAATAGTTTATTTGCGCTTTCCCTGGTGCCAATATTAGGGGACATAGTGAACAGTTTATTTTTGTTTACTACATCGATGTTGTTTAAAATTGTATAAACTAGAATGACGTCGGCTCGCTCTCTTCTATACTCAAGGGTTGGTAGTCCTAAGATAGTAAATATTGTATGGTATGGAAAATTGCTGAGGTTACCCATCATTCTGGTAGCTCTTTTTTGGACATTTTCTATAGTGATAATGTCTTTTTTGAGATATGGAGACCAGACAACTGTGGCATATTCCAGTTGAGGTATCACAAGGGATTTATATAAGCAGAGGAACATTTCTATGTCCATATAAGTAAAGGTTTTGAATATTAGTCCTAAGTTCCTATTGGCCTTAGAGACCTTCCCACTTATATGGTTAGAAAACTTTAACTTCAAGTCAAAAGTTACCCCGAGGTCTTTTTCCTGTGATACCTATTTTAGCCCACTTACATGCATATAATATGTTATCCTGTAACTTCTGTGTATTATTTGGGTCACTCATGCATGTGTGTAGTTTTGCGTCGTCTGCAAACAATTTTATAATAGTGGTGCAGGATATGGCTTCAGGGAGGTCATTGATATATATCAGAAACAATACGGGCCCTAGAACACTGCCCTGAGGAACGCCGCTTGTGACATCCGTGAGGCTTGATTCCTGCCCATAGTTGTGACTAGTGTGCGTATATAAGCCCGAAAACACATAAATCACTCTTTTGTGTGGATATATTACTAATTAAATCATAAATAATCATTTATTATCCATTAATTACATAAATAATGCCCTTATTATATGTATTTCGGTGTATTCCGGTGATTCGGTGTATTCCGGTCTTTCTAGTAACCCCGCGCAGCCAGTGTTTGTGATTTATGCCTCTTTTGATCTAAACAAACATCCTGCTTTTACAGCCAATTAGCCACGGGGTATCGCATTATTACTATTGGAGAAACCCTTTATCTTTTGATTGCAATAAACAACATGCAAATAAAACTCAAAATAAGCGACTGTTCATTTACTTGTTTTTGGCATGGCTATATGTAGGTCCTATGATTTATGAATGAAATTAAAAATATTTTGCAGAGTTCTGTTAATTATTTTATCTATGTCGTAACAATTATCAACAGCAAAATACCTTTGCGATACATATTCGCTTGTGGAATATATTTAATTGTAGCATGGTCGGTGACATTTCCTTTGATGAATGCAGAGTATTAAATCGTTTTATTCAGGTTAACTAAAGGGGCGTGGCTTTACCGTACTACAACTACCGGATATTGGAATTTAGAGTACGGTCACTATGACGTCACAGTGTTACTCAGTGCACCATGCTACAAAAAATATAGAATCTGTCTCAGCTCGTTGGTTATTTAAACACCTCGATGGGCTACGCCCATCTCGGTGTTTAAATAAGCCAACTCGCTGAGACCAGACTCTATCTATTACGTGTAATAAGTAAAGTTAATTACTTTAAATAATATATGAAACACGAGGATTCTGATCTTTGAGTAACGCACATCTACATACTTTCGGTTTCAAGGTATCATTATAATAGCAACAAAAAAGCCATTTTACTCAGAAAAGGTCAATATTCTGACAATTAATATTACTAACACAACTAGAAACAGCACTCGCATGATATTTTTGCACGATACGCTCTAAAATGTGTGTAAAACAAATAAACAACACCCCGAACTCGAAATCTCGCGAAAAACGAGAGCGAGATTTGATAATCATTATGGCAAAATCGAGAATTGTTCATTGGCAAAAATTCGTCAACACAATTCAAAGTAGATTTCGTATCGCAGAAATGTATGTTTTGCTAACCGATTAGGATGAACAAATGATTTGATAAATACCGTTAAAAAACATATTTCATTTGTTTATCATTGTCGCCATCTCGTTTTTCCGTAAAACCATAAATGCAATCGGAATTCTTCGCAGATTTCCGTATTCGGATCGTCCACTACAATCGGAACTCTTCGCCAATTTCCGTACTCGGTTATACAATCGGAACTGCCTCGTCGGATTCCGTCACTCGGGAATCCCAATCGTGAACGCTCGGCCAATCCCGTCATTCCTCGGGATCCCGCCTCGTGTGTATCACGGCGCTTCGGTATGTTCAAAATCTTAGTCTCTATCATCCAGACACACTCAAGCTGACTGCGAGCGCTAGCGAGCGTCTGGACTCAAAGTTATTTTAAAAAATTTGACCGATAGACGGCGCCAACCGTCAAAACTGACTGCGACGTGACGTCATTTTGATTGCAACATCAAAGTGCACGTTGAATTACGCGCAACATTAGTTCCAATGGGATGTGTGCACGTCCTTATTAAATATACAATAAACTTCGTTTTATTTTAGTTTCTCTAAAAACATAATATAATCTTACAAAATGATGTTTAAAATTTAATTTTTAGCATTAATCGTGATCCGCTGACTATGTTTGGAGTAATTTTATTGCACAACATTGCGCGTAACGTCACGTATTTTTTGACGCCGTCGTGACGTAGGGGGTGATTCCCATGGATTTCCATAACAAACTGAAGTTGACCAATCAGAGGCCGGTGATTTTTTTTGTCCACACCTCGTTTTGATGTCAAAATTGTTAAAGAAGCTTTACTCCAGACCATCGTTTGGACTTCTTTGAGAGAAGTCTCGCGAGAGGTCTGGATGATCGAGACTATCAAAATCTTAACATTCTGTTAGCCGGAAGTCAACGGCACAGAAAATAGTGCACTGTTGCTAAGCTGTGGCTACATAAACATTATAGCCGCTTGCCACACGCGTTGCATGTTTGTTATTTACAATACAGATGAAGGTTTTATCAATGCTTTCACGTTAATAAACTATAGATCGAGCAATCGGCTAAATGACATTGCAAAATGTTGAAGATAACTTTGATTTTGAACGCAAATTCGTTTTGGCGGGAATCTGACGCGCGTCACTTTAGTATGACGTAACCAATATGGAAACCTGCGTATTACATTCGAGTCATGCTGCGAAGTAGTGTACGAGATGTTGCGAATGTCGGGAATCCGACTCGGAGAGTACTCGACGCCATATTGAACTATATGTTAGCGACCTCTTCAATTATAAGATAAATGCGTTACACTATTTATTTGTTTTATTAGGGAGTATTCATAGAGATTCCTGATATAATAATGTATTCATACTAAGGTGAACAATATGGTGATTCCCGTCAAACGTGGGCGCTTCTTAATTTATAAGAGTTTCACCTCTTCTTCATCTAACACTAAATAAAGTGCGAGCACATGCCATGGCCCATGGGCATCATGATCATGGTATCAATGATCTGATCATACGCCCCACCAATATATACAGGGCAGGGTAGAGCAGGGGTGTCATTACCTTTATAAGTAAGCGTCACCCAGAGCAGAATAGCCGGGTATTTTTATTGATACTTGTATAAAATACTAGTAAAAGTATTCATAGTAGCCAGGTAGAACAGTCAAAGTAGCAGAGAGAAATCCCCGCCTCTTAAGGACACCCCTGGTAGAGTTGTCATTTGAGGAGTGGAGACTTGCTTTAGTGGCACGGGGATATGGGAAAAAGAAACGCGCAATAAAGGGAACACTGCCTGGAACAACAAGGAACACCACCCCCACCCGTAATTAGTAGAACCCAGATAGTTAGAATATGTCTGTGAAAATTCCTTAAAAAGGTCTTAACGTTATATTGGTATATTTAAATACATAGATTTAAAACTGAAAATAAAAAGTAGAAGTTATTTATACATGTGGCCAGGAGTACGTAACGTACTCCCTGATGTGGCTTAACCTAGAAAGTGACATTCAAGTTATTAATAATATGTGTGGATTAACACTGAAAGTCAGTGACGGTGAAATCATTTGTACAGACGGAATTACGCTGAAAGAGACAGTGACATGGTTTAACAATGCGACTTGATACTAAAAGGGATGTTGAAATTGTTTATTTAGTGGGATTTACACAAAAAGAGACAGTGAAATTATTTATAGTTTTTATACGTATGGATTTATCCGGAAATTGACAGTGAAGATTCTAAACCTGCGGATTTACGCTGAAAGCGACAGTGACGTTGTTATGTGGATTTACACTGAAGGATCAGCAACGTCATTTATATATGTGGATTTTTTAATATATTTTAGGAACATAGCCCATACCGTCGCAAGCGTGTTTTTTTTTAAATGGAGAAAAAATGCAGTAAAACATTCATTTCATAATTCTATCTTTGATACTGTTTACAGTAACTAATGTCAACCCATGCATTTAAAAGCGTTCTTATATTTTTATTCTTTCTATTGACTTTTTTTTTCTAAAATTGATAAGTGAAGTTACTATATATATATATGCAAATTTATCCTGAAATTAACAGAGAAGTCCCTGAGGAAATTATTTTAGTATTTATAGCAACAGGTTACACATTTTATATAACCATACCTAGAAGTTAATGGGCCCAAAAAAAATTAAGAAAGGTTACATCTGAATCGGGGAGCAGTGCCCTAAATGTTTAATGTGCTGAGAAGGTTGATTCTGATTTACTGCATCCGTGGCTTGGATGGTTTGAAACCTCGCCTCTCTCACTGCGAGTTGGAATAAATAAAAAAGCGTGTCCTTTCAGATGGGCAGAAGGTATACACTTCTATTTCTACCCAGCAAAAAGTGGTGTTCCCCCACCATGGATGATATCGATGTTCATATATGGCCTAACATGTGCTAAAAATGAGGTAAATCATTCAAACAACCAGCCAACCGATTTACTGAACCACCAGGTTCATGTTGATGACCCTCACCTTACGGATGTTGCCAGCTATCCGTCAGATGACTCCCATCAGCCAACTCACATCTAAATCATTTCATGCTTAAATGTTATATTAATTGCATATATAAAATTATGTATTTATTAGGCACATATTTATATTTGCTTTATATTATAAGCACAACAAATAGGCGTCAGGGTTGTCATTAGTAGTCAATTGCCGATCAAAATTATCGGTTAAAATGGTGTTATCAGTAAGTTTTGCATTAACTTGTATTTGCAATATGTGACACTGACTTCGTTGATCCCTCGTCAAATTGTTTGGAATTCAAAATGAATCCCTGTTGCCAGGGCTAAATCTAGTTTAACTACTTTGCTGTGAAATTAGAAACTTTAGTTTAATTTTTTAGTTCATTTGCTCTTAGTACAAACATGTACCACTTCTATGGTGTAATCGGTAAACACGTCTACCCTTTTAGGGTAGAAGACCCAGGTTCAAATCCTGGTGGGAGTAAACGTTTGTTTGGAAAAAGAGCTGGATTAAGCATTTCTTTAAGTATTTCTAACTTTTGAATTTAATTCAATGTAATCAAATTCAATTTAAACAATTGAATATCATAAGTTACAGCATGTCTGGAAACGACCACGAGGGAAAGAAGCTATTACAAGACAATGGCCCATTTAGCAATAAAATCTTTCATGAGGCCCTCTTTTCGTCTTTGAAAGCCGTTTCCCTCTTTTGGTTTTGCAATAATGAGCCTCTTATAAAATATTTTGCCTAATATTGTAATGCATTGAATGCTCTTAGAAGACAGTGGCCCAGTTAGTAAAATTATCTTCCCTGAGGCCCTCTTTTCAATTCATCATCGTTAAGGCCCTATTATATTACCCTTTGGTCTTAAAATGAAAAACAATGTTATTTTGCTACAATAATAGGTCTTTTTTAAATATGTTTACCATATATTTACAAAAATCTTCCCTAAGGCCCTCTTCTGTCCATACCTATTCTTCTCTTTTTCCTATGACCTTTGCCCTTTAAGTCTTGGTAGCCAAACAGAGACTAACGAGTGGTCGTTTTAGCGCAGGATGAAACCTAACATGTGATGTCGACTAGTTTTCAAGACGTTACACATCCATAAACTCTTCTAACTACATTCTTTTCTTTCACGACTGTTATTATATTTATTACCGGTATCTCATTTTAACCGGGTGTGTCTTTAATTGAAATGTTGAAAAATAATAGCTCCGTCGTTTCACTGGGCGCTTCAAAGAGCTTAGATCTTCATACAGTAGCTTTTGTCACGTTTAATCTTCATTATTGTGATCTTTAATTTTTCATATTGACTACTGTTCGCATTTATGCCAAATAAAAAAAAAGTTAAAAAATCAAAAGAAAAAAAAGAGACAAAAAATCGGAAATACGGTATACAAAATGCAAAGTCTTATTATGAAGGACTAGTGCTAGGTTATGGGGGAAAAACAATTGAATTGATACGAATGTTGCTTAACGGCTCATCAACACAGTATAGGTTATTTAGAGCTGCCCCAGAGAGAGGGGAAGGTTACATAGGAATCTGGGAACCGTGCCCTGCTCTTATTATCAACTAGATTCCTCTGGTTCTTTAACGTGCTCGGAGGACAGACCAATACACGGTACTGCCCAGTTTACGTCCCCATCCGACGGACGAGGCTAAGGGAAAGTGCCTTGGTCAAGAACACACCGACGAAACTCAGTGGCGCCACGGAGGATTGAACCCAAGGCCTCCGGTAACAAATCCGCCGTGCTACCGACTGCGCCATGACAGCACTAAAGAATATTTTTTGTTTCAAAACCCAGTGTAAAACCCACATTGTCAATACATACAGACTTGCTTTACACAGATAATTTTAATATTATAGTATCAAAAATAAACATTGTTTCATGCTACACTGATTTTTTCTCATATTTTGTTTTTGGAAAGAGAAAAAAACAATAACCCATACTGTGTTATATATCTGTATATAAATCCATTATTAAAGGACAATGTTTTAGGATAGTTTTAAAGGATTAATATACACAACTTCCAAAATTATCATTTTTTCTATAAAAAACAACAAGAAGGTTGATTAAGGAAGATCAAGATATAAGCAAGGGTATGTTATTTCTGATTAGTAAGCTAAGCTTTGCATGTCCCAGAATGAAAACATTAAGTTTATTTGCTACAGTTTGATACTGGAAAAATCAACTAAGTAAATGATCTCTATACTCCAGTTCCACAGAGAGCAAGGTATTGACTCCACATGGTTTCAAACTTATTCAATTTTAAGTTTTTATATGCAATTAGTTTCCCAACTTTGTACAAAGATATTATATACGTTTTAAAAAGGTTAAGCTGTGGATTTGACGTTGCATCTTGTTTCGATAAATGTAAAGTTTTGCTTGCATGATGATTTTGCTCAAAATAGTATTAAATTTATTATTTCCAAATAAAAATATCTGTTTCTGTTAAAGTTACGAATGCTGTATTGCATTTTTCTGTAAGATAAGTTTGAAGTTTTGACCAGAATTCTTTTACTGTTCCACAGTTCCACAACAGATGTTGGATAGTTTCAGGTGTATTTTTGCAAAAGTTGCACATACCGTTATAATGCCGTGAGTTTTGACACTTCGATTTTTGAAATTTGATGATATTTGCGGTGTCTGCTCAATAACTTTGACATTTATAATTCAATCTTGATGCAACCTGGAGACAATGTTTATAGTTTGGTCAAGTTTGATAACCAGCCAGATCTCACGAATAATGCCGGTGTTATGACCCTTAGAGTTGTTTTAAAACTGAATAGTTTCTATGGGATGGCGAGTTGTCCGTCGTCCGTCCGTCCGTCGTCCGTCGTTAACTTTTGTCTAAGAAGATAGGGCCTTCATTTTTCATCGGATTTTTACCACACTTTACCAGATTGTTAATACCACTGAAAACTCGGAAAAGTTTAAAAAAAAAGCCACATCTGACCACTTACAATGGAATTATGGCCCTTGATTTAGTTAAAAATGCTATTTTTTGCCTCACTAAGACGATAGGGCCTTCATTTTTCATTTTATCTTTACCAAACTTTAACAGATTGTTAATATGAATAAAAGCTTGGACAAATTGGAAAACCAGCCAAATCGGACAAGTAACAGCGGAGTTATGGCCCTTGATATAGTTCAAATTGCAATATTTTGCATCGTTAAGACGATAGGGCCTTCATTTTTCATCTGATCTTTACCAAACTTTAATAGATAGGATAGTTAATATCAATTGTTTTGTTTGCTACAACATTGCGACAAATTTTACCAATCCGATTATTTTTTTATTGCACGCCGTAACATCTCCACAATCTTTTAAATTCAGATTTGCCGTTTCTTTATTCACAGAACATCACGGCAAACTTTTACATTCTGATCTGCTGTATCTGAAGACTCTGTTAGCCAAAACATCATCGCAAAACTTAGATTTTAAACAGAATTTTATTATTTCCAGTTATTTACTACTAAAGTGAAATTTGCATTTTATGTCAAAGGACGTACTTAGCCAAGTGTAATTTTTTTCCTGGAACCTTATTTTTAAACATTTATTTAATTGTGTTCATTGCAAGAACATTTTTAAATACCAAACACCATGATAATTCCAGCATTTAAAACCAGAACAATAAATGGGAGTAATGCAGAAATGACAGCACACGACATCTCCATGAAAATAGGAGTAATGTAGAAATGACAGCGCTCGACATCTCCATGCAAATGGGAGTAGTGCAAAAATTACAGTGTTCGACATCTTCATAAAAATGGGAGTAATGCAGAAATGACAGTGCTCAACATCTCCATGAAAATGGGAGTAATGCAAAAATGACAGTTTTCGACATCTTCATAAAAATGGGAGTAATGCAGAAATGACTGCACCCGATATCTCCATGAAAATTGGGAGTAATGCAGAAATGACAGTACTCAACAGCGCTCGATATCTCCATGAAAATGAGAGTAATGTATGAATGACAGCACTCGACATCTCCATGCAAATGGGAGT
Organism: Cyrtodaria siliqua; assembly: GCA_037043455.1. NCBI lineage: Eukaryota > Metazoa > Mollusca > Bivalvia > Adapedonta > Hiatellidae > Cyrtodaria > Cyrtodaria siliqua. Next base: position 189,207 of record JAWPHD010003605.1, on the reverse strand, counting down.
AATGCGGAATGACAGCGCTCAACATATCGATGAAAATGGCAGTAATGTAAGAATGACAGCACTCGACATCTCCATTAAAATGGGAGTAATGCGGAATGATAGCGCTCAACATCTCCATGAAAATGAGAGCAGTGCAGAAATGACAGCGCTCGACATCTCCATGAAAATGGGAGTTATGCAGAAATGACTGCACTCGACATCTCCATAAAAATTGGAGTAAGGCAGAAATGACAGGACTCAACAGCGCTCGATATCTACATGAAAATGAGAGTAATATAGGAATGACAGTGCCCGACATCTCCATGCAAATGGGAGTAATGTAGGAATGGCAGCACTCGACATCTCCATGAAAATGGGAGTAATGCGGAATAACAGTGCTCAATATCTCCATGAAAATGAGAGTAATGCAGAAATGACAGTGCTCGACATCTCCATGGAAACGGAAGTAATGCAGGAATGACAGCGTTCGACCTCTCCATTAAAACGGGAGTAATGCAGGAATGACAGCGCTCAATATCTCCATGAACATGAGAGTAATTCAGAAATGACAGTGCTCGACATCTCCATTCCAATGGGAGTAATGCGGAATGACAGCGCTCAACATCTCCATGAAAATGAGAGTAATGCAGAAATGACAGTGCTCGACATCTCTGTGAAAATGGGAGTAGTGCAGGAATAATAGCGCTTGACATCTCCATTAAAATGGGAGTAATGCAGGAATGACAGCGCTCGACATCTCCATAAAAATGGGAGTAATGCAGAAATGACAGCACGCGACATCTCCATGAAAATGAGAGTAATGCAGAAATGACAGTGCTCGACATCTCGGTGAAAATGGGAGTAGTGCAGGAATGATAGCGCTTGACATCTCCATAAAAATGGGAGTAATGCAGGAATGACAGCGCTCGACATCTCCATGAAAATGAGAGTAATGCAGAAATGACAGTGCTCGACATCTCTGTGAAAATGGGAGTAGTGCAGGAATGATAGCGCTTGACATCTCCATAAAAATGGGAGTAATGCAGGAATGACAGCGCTCGACATCTCCATGAAAATGAGAGTTATGCAGAAATGACAGATTTTAATTTTGAGAGGATTTATTTAACTAGTGTCAGTTTATTTAAATTGTGTCGATTTCTTTAAATATAGTGAATTTAATTAAATTGTTATACATTTAGTAAAATGAAGGTCCATTTATTTAGAATTCACAATCAATTATTTAAATCAAAACCATTTAGTTAAATCGTATGGATATATTTAAATCGTGAGGATATAATCTAAATCGTAAATATATACTTTAAATCGAAAGCATTTATTTAGTGTCGATGTATTTAAATCGTGTCATTTTATTTAAATCGTGTCAATTTATTTAAATATGGTGCAGTCCATGTTAAATAGTAAAAAAAACAAAATGTTTTCGAGCTATTTTTCTTTTCTTTTTAAAAACAGCGCACCATTGTTCTATTTCATAATTTCAGTCCATTATTTATTTTGAAAAACATCACCAGAACATTGCAGAGAATTTTTTTTATGCAAATGAAGTTTTCTGCAAATTGTTTACTATGTAAATGAGTCTGCGGCAAAGTAACAGCAAACATCGACAAAACATCGCCAGAAGATTACAGCTAAAAGTGTCATGCAAATGAAGTGTGCTGAGAAGTTGCCGCACAAATGAGGTCTGCGGCAAAGTTGCCAGAACCTCATTTGCATATTTGTTTGCTGCAACTTTGCCCAATACTTCATTTGCGTGGTAAAAGTGTACCGCAAACTTCGCCGCAAACTTGTCTACCGCAGCTTGCCGCAGAGTTGCAGCAAACAGTCGCCAGAAGCCTATATTTTTGGTAAGGGGACCTTTTATGGTCTAGCTAAGATCACTGCTTCAATATTTGTAATTGTTAAAAGTTTTTTGTGGGGGGAAAGAATTTGACTTTAAAAAAAGTGTACGTCCCATGGCAAGCTAGCGGAAAAAAAAGTATCTTCCCATGGTTTGTCGCGACAAAAATAAAAGTACCTGTCCCATGCCATTTTGCTGGGGTCCCCCCCCCCCCCCCCCCCCCCCCCCCCCCCCTCGAGAAATGAGCCGCATCAGAAATGCGGTCCGATACGCCAAATTTAGGTCATGTGAACGGGCCGAAAATGCATATCCATATTGGCCCGGTCAGGTCAATAACCGGTCACATGACCGTTACGAGTATTGGCGATTGCTTTCTATAGAATTGCTTTTGCTACATTTGTTTTTGTTATTTTTATGTTATGAACTATTGTAACGGTTTAATAAAGAGAAAATGCGTATATATATGAATAATTACAAACTGCGAACAATACACATATTTATCATGCAGATATGCACTTTTCTGCCTAATAAAGGGGTGACCAATAGAGCAAATCGATGCGGAATCCCTCGGCGTTTATTGTACACAACGTTATCTGACGTCATGCACGTAACGTTGCCTAACGTCATAAAACAAACAAAAAACAACAACATGGCGGCATCCTCGATAAGCGTAACATTCTGAGAAATAGGTAATAATAGTAAGTCATACAAAAAATGTGGATAATCTACATGATAAATAGAATATTATGTCAGTGCCTTTTACTATCAAATGTATTAGGCTAGGCACGAAAACGAAGAATGGCTCGGCAGAGCCTCGCCATTCTTCGTTTTCTAAGCCTCGCCTAATATCGCAGACTAAACTGGAAGCCCAACATTTTATTTGAGCGGCGAAAGGGGTCCTGGGTATGCTCGGGCTTTCAAACACTATATTAGGGGAAAAAATGGAACGGTACCGGCTTCCGACCTTCCACCTGGCTACGCCCCTGATTTTCTTTCCTGTTTACGATGACGTAACGAACGTTACATGACGTCACTTTTTTAAACCATAACGTCACAACGAATGTAAATAAACAGCGGATTTAAACAGACACTCAGTAAAGGTAAACACTTTATCTTAATATTACAATCGTAACGCTTGATTATGTGTACAGTATGTCATATTATTTCAATAAGAATAACCGATATTTAAACCCTTTTCCGCTGGTAAAATGGTGCACTATGTCGAGTTTTGGGAGACACTTTTGGGGATAAAAAGAGCAAAGCCTATCAGGAATAGGCCCTATATAATTATATGAAAAAATGCGTATGTACTCGTATATATGATAAAAATATTAAAACATGGGTGGTGCGTTATTGCCCGTCATATCGGCCCTCCCTTCGGGCCGATATGAGGGGCAATAACGCATCACCCATGTATTAATCTCTAAGTATTCTCATATTAGATCTAATAGTATGGATACGAACTCGTTACTCTGCTATTGCTACTAAACATACTACTTTAAACATGTTTTATTTCTTTTCTCCTATATACAAGCAAAATGATTTCGCCACAAGTACTTCCAACATTAATAAAGGCCCATCCCAACAACATTGTAATTAACAGTTAACAATATGGCAATATAATTAGCATAAAAGTTAATAAAATAAAGTTCCAGGAAAGTTTAAACAAGAAATGAATGATGATGCTGTGGCCGTAGGTTCCTGCCTACATAGCGGATGTCATATAGAGTTTAATAACCAGTGTTTTTGAGATACGGGAAATATCTCCCGAGGTAGAGAAATGGCCCCGATATAAGAACAAGTGCGGAGAACGAGTTCTTACATCGGGGCCATTTCTCTACCGAGATCGTATGCAAAATGCAGTCGCTAGGATTTTGATAAGTCAAACTATAGCTTTTTATTTCATTAAATCAAGGGCCATAACTCTACTATTTTATTAACCGATATTAGTGATATTTGAACTCGTGAATTTTCATCAATAAGCAGACTTTGGTCAAGTTTGGTCAAGATTATACGCAAAATGAATGTGATAGAGTGTTGACAAGGCAAATTATATCATTTTTCATTAGATCAAGGGCCATAACTCTGGTGTTTATCATCCGTTTTAAGTTCTTTTCGAGCTCGTCCGCGCTTTCATCATTAGCCAAGTTGGTAAAAATAGAGGGGGTTAGAGTGTTGACAACAAAAGGTAAACGAACAGACGGACAACGGGCCATTTTTGGAGACATATATAGTGCACACAAAGAGAAAATGGGGAAGGAAAACGTTTTAACGTTTAACGTTGCTATGGTTTCACTGTTACGTCAAGAAAGGTTTTCACGATTACGTTAATTTTTTCTTACATTTATCATCACCACGTCGTTTTCACATTTATAACAAGGGGTTTTGACATTAACGTTAAGTTTCACGATTACGGTTAATTACATTTATGACAGTTTTCACAGTTATGACCGTTTTCAAGTTTAGGGTTCCTACACCGTATATTACCTGTTGACAAAAGAGTAACACGGTGAACGTTTCATGGAAAAACTTGCAAGATTTTTTTAAAGAGATATCCAATGCCAGAGAGCTAGTTCCAATGTTATGGAGATAGCATCAATGGCAACTTATATAATTGCTGACCAGTTTAAAACAAGATTTACATTCCAATACTATTGTTTGCATCAACTTCCTACCGTCTGCCTGTAATGTATATGTATAATACAACTACATACATGTATTATGTAAAAAGAAAAGTTCCGCCCAATGTATATACCTCTGCAAATCAAGGAACAAGGCCTCCTAGCGGTGCATATACGCCCGTCGTTGGCGAGGTTCAGTCCCAGGTAAAACCTTTTTTTCTTTCTTTTTTTTTAAAAACCATATTTAAACAAATAGTAATCCGATAGTTATGGGCCTTTATAAGATGTAATCATGTTGAACATGTGTGGACGTTTCATTGTTGTTCACCTAATACTTTGAAAGTTATTAGCCACAATCACTTGTAAAATGCAAGGTTAAGTTCCAGGTTAAAGTTCCAGGTTAAACCTTTTTGCAAATGGAAATAATTTATAAAAAAAAATGAATCCGAGAGTTTATACCTTTATCAAATGTATTCATTGGATCATGTTCAAGATGTTTACCAAATGTCATTGTTGTAGATCTTACACTTTGAAAGTTATTAGCCACAATCAGTTGTCAGGTAAAAGTTAACGGACAGACGGGCGGACGACGCCATGACATAATAAAAGACTAAAGTCGTTTGTTTAATTTCTCCGGTATTTTATCCACAACCCCAGAGTGTTTGTTTGTGGTAAAGGCCACTCATGTTTCCTGAGTAGAACAAGTACTATATACCTCCCGCCATCCCCAAGGATCGGCACTTCCTCACTTGACGAGTCGCGCTCCCTCCCAGTGGGATTCGAACCCCGCAGGTTAGGCTCGATACAATAGGTGCTCGATTTTTTGAATGATTTAGCTATCATGATTTAGCTATGTGTTATCTCCCTTTGACCATATTGTTGCGTTGCGAAACAGTTATTTGATGTAGAACAAAATGACGGGTTTAAAGCTGTACACGCCCTATTTTAACTGATAATAACTCATGAATATGAACGAGTCACGTGTGAAGTAGTTTCAAATCGACGAACACCCCAAAAGTCGGTATATAAGGAGAAATCGATGCGTAAAAGTTCACATTTTTATTTAGCCTCCGTACAGGTAACATCGATAAATATACGGCTACAAAATATATGTGATTAAAAAACAGTTGCTTGGAACGGGACTTGAACCACAGCCTTGCACTTGTAAGTTTTGAAAGTTGTACGCTGAACCACACACTGCTATTTATTGGTATGTTGTAGCAGTTTTAACACTAAATAGGCATTACGTAATAACAACCGCGCGCAAACAAACTCATCAAGCGCTAAATAACAAGTCGAGATTTGGTTGATTTGAGGCGAAGTATTAGTTTCATATTAATAAGTAATATACAGTATTACACCAGGCAATGTTAATTTACACTTGCGACAATATGGACTACATATTTAGTGATCCATCTTTAGTTGCGTTCAAATATGTTAAGTTATTTTGCCTCATAATAAATGGCAGTTAGTATACTATTTTCTCAAGTAGCGTTGTAGTTCAGTGGATAGAGCACCAGACTTGAAATCAGAAGGTCGTGTGTTCGAGCACCGAAAGAAGCTAACTTTTTTTTTCTGTAAAAATTACTGTTACCTGTGTATAGGTACGATGTGCTCTGGTCGATGTATATACAGTAAATGATTTCATACGCTATATTTGCTCGCTTAAATACCCGATTTCGACATGAGCTGGTGAACATGAAGTTACAAATAAAGACACGCCTACAAAGAAGAAATCGATTGATGTAGGGACTCTGTAGCTTTAAGACCAGGGTGACGACTTTAGGTTCAGAGAGAATATTAACAAATTTATATTCCTTTTAGATATATATTGTTTATGTTACATGTAATTACTACCTGTCACTTGATTGTTTTGTTTTGTACTTTGTTAAAGTAACTATCCCGCCAACTACAGCCACATTTTACAACATATGTAAACGCTTCTAAACCTACTGAACCCGAGGTATAACTCACATATTTTGAGAATTCACTCTGTAAACACAGACTTTAACAAGCCAGGCAAAAACCCACAACTGCAGAATTGAGAGACTTTACCAACTCATAATTCATTTTACACATGTTAAGTCACGGATATTTTTAGAACCCGTGAAAAAACTATACTTTTAATCGGCACATATACATTATTATAGTATTTGAACACATGGACACAGTTTTGATAAACGGTTTTGTAGTGTAATTTTGCTGCTATTTGGCGTAGGTGTTAGTTCCTTAATTTAATGAGGAGTATATAGTACCCCATCGTCGGATACCCCCGTGTGATTTGTTGCGTTACTCTCCACCATCGTGATGAATGGAGTATAACGTAAACAATCAAACGTGGGTTTCGACGATGATAGTACCCGTAATAAACCTACTTCTTAAATCATTTTTCTCAAAACATCATGTAGCGATGACATACCAGTTTGTTTGTTAATAAATATTTACATGGTGAACTATGAAATCCCGCGCAATCTGAAATAATACGAGATAAACGAAGACCGTCGAAATCACAAGAACGTCGAAAACATGTGACGGCGGAATATATGAAAATGAAACGTTTACCTTTTAAAACAAACCCGCCTTGCACAATAGTGAACATACAGTGTTTATTTGTTTTAGACACATTTTAGAACGTATCATGCAAACATATGGTGCGAGTGCTGTTTCTGGTTGTGTTAGTAATATAAGCTGTCAGAATATTGACCTTTTCTGGGTAAAATGTCTTTTTTACTGCCATTATAATGATACCTTGAAAGTGAAAGTAGATGTACATTACTCAAATATCATATTCCTCATGTTTCGTAAATTATGTAAAGTAATTAGCTTTACTTATTACACTTAAATAAGTAAGTCCCTTCATTTTAATCACATTTAACAAGTTATATATATATATAACTTTCTTGTAAACAGGAAGGGTTCATATTAATCTTTTCTACCGGTAGTTTGAGAGTCCAATACAGTACGTGCTGACTTACGTATTTTTGTGGACAAATCCGACTGAACGTAATCTATGTGTAATGTGTTTAGTTCCACAATAGTTTTACTATAAATAGAATTGAAAATTAAAACAGTTAACTCAAGTTATATTTTTACCCTCGCCGTATTGCACAAATTAACGACAATTGATCAGCCATCTTTGATTAAAAAAATCCAAAATCGATGAGATAGGTTCCACACCCGATTACCGGCAGCCGTAGGCACAGTTCGGCAGCCGTAGGCACAGTTCCCGGTAAAAGAAAAACAAGTTTCAAAAGGGTAAATAAATCTAGTTTTATGACTTGTTAGCCTTAAACTATTAGAAAAGTGAATCGGCCATTTTATTTTGGAAGGAATGTTGTGTATGTCACCTGCTTCCCGTGAAATTTGAACCTATATTATGCGAGTTACGGTAGGTTAAATGTTGAAATTAAGCTAAAAAATGTGATTGTAGAAAGTTAGAGACCTGGTACTCGGTAAATAGTCAAGTTTAAGAGATTTCAGACATACTGCCATAAAATATAAGCTTTCCTGAATAAACAGTCCAAATTTTAGCCCACAGAACATTTTATTAAAATAATTGTGGGTTTTTAAACACGACCGGGAATTGAAAAATGGCAGGAGTACGCTACAGTTCCATTATTTATTGGCAGGTAGCTAGTACAGTTCCGAAAAATGGCAGGCGTATGGTACAGTTCCAAAAACATCGGACGCTAAAGTATTTTCTCCTTTGGTGTAATTTCGAAAACACTAATGAAGAAGTACTGTATATAAAAGTATATACATATTCGGTCCTTCCATAAACGTTTAAGAAAACCCTCAAACCGTAGGGAAACGTGAATATAGGCTCGTTTGAACCTTCATTCCGACGGTACAGTACAGAGAAAGACACGTTTTAATAACAATCGTATGTTGTGCTGAGTTACGTCCCCTTTTTATAATTCACTATTTATGATAACAGGCGTTTGGTATTTAGATGTTTTGGAATAGGTCGCTCAAAAGTGTACTTAACTCAAAAAGTAATAATCTAAAGTTGGTATCAAATTGTCACGGATATAGCGCAGATACCCAAGAAAGTTTAACGTTGACACATGCAGACATTCAAACTTTTTTGCTTTGGTGAGACGAAATACTAGTACATGTCTATTGTCTAAATAAAAGTTTAGTGTCTGAATTTCCCAAAAATGTTCTCATCGGCAAAATCAGAATAGCTATCATAAAGGTGTGACCACTTTAAAGAGGCTCTACCTATATATTTGTGTCCACCAATTGATATAAACTTTACTTAATTATAAAGAGGACTATGAAAAAGGTTAATGGCAATAATTTCACCCCATGTAATGTGCGTTTTGCTGGGGAAAAACAGGATTGAAAAGATCGGATTTTTGAAATTGTATTCGTAATTGTTTTAGACAAGCCGATTGCGGAGATTTTCCTATCTTATTCGTTTACTATCGGAACTGCCGCGAATAGTTTGTTTTCGTTCAGGTTGCATTGCACCATTGATTTTCCTTCTTTGTTTTATATAGGACGAATGTATATCAAGAGATAAAAAATGCGCATTTTTCTCCGTAGAAAATTTTAAAACACATATCAATCAAACGATTGAGCGTCCGCCAATATAAAAATGCAAGAAAAACAGGGGGTCGTGTATCATGTAAGAACAAGCCAATCTGTTGAATGACGTCACGTTCTATTTTGACACGTCACATATAGATTTACCCCATTTCTACTTTCGCTTTACTGTCTATGTCAGTTATAATCAAATATCTCAAAAAACACTAATCAATGTTCACAATACATCATTTGGCTGAATTATAGGTAATAACAACAAAAAGCAATCAAAAGTATGCATTTTGTATCACTGGTAAGGCAGGGAAACGTTTTTTATTAGGCACTATTTGACTATACACCACGGAAGCACAAACGCAATGGTGCAATGTAACCTTCAACTGAATCGCCATGCGCATGTCCGAGAAAATCGTAAAAACTCGTAGTTCTCCGGCAGGAATAAACGGCAGAGCAGCCTTTTATCAGTGAAGTAAGAAGAGAGTGAATGGGCACATAATCGAATCTCGCACGATCTCGTATGGCTAAAACGAGAAAGATAAGCGTCTCTGTACATGATCAGAAATTTCATCGTGATCGCTGGGCGCTCTTTAAAAATGCTTATAACTGCGGCAGGTGCGCGGTTAACGCTATCAGTCAATTGTTATGAATATAGCGGAATGGGTTCATTGTACCGGTAATCAGATTCGCGTTAATCTAGTTGTAATAAAGATAAACTTGTTACACATTCGTTGCTATTTTGACGTTTCTATACATACACATATTCTTTCAAGGTTTATTAAAATCAAGGTTTATTTATTGGCAAATGCTCGTTAGCGGTAGATGACGATTTTTATTTTGAGTGTTTGTAAAAAGGGGCGTTAGCATTAAGTTAAGCGTACTAGAGTTACGAGTGATTTCTTTTTGTATTTATTTCGAAACATATTTAAAAGATGTCATTAATAAAAGGGAATATATATAAAATACATTATACATGCACACAATTTCGATATTTTGAGGGGGGGGGGGGGGGGGGGGGGGGAGGGGGGGGGGTGTTGATTGTTGTTGTTTTCTAAATGTGTATTCATTTATAGAAATATAATATAATTACAAAACTCTGGTGTAACCACAGATCTAACCTAATTATTAGTAAGTGCAACTGCATGGTCTGTCGTTTATCTAACTTTTTTTTTTTTACGTTTTCAAATATTAATGTTCTCAATTCACACTCATTTTTTTTGATTGAATTGTTTTTTTTATATATTACATAATAACACATTTTTAAAATACTAGCATCCGTCTAAGTGGAACTTTTAAATATCTTGTAACATGACACAATAACTCGCAACACCCAATGAGATAATTTTGTATAAAAAAATAATATCACATGAAAAACTTGTAATTAAACACGTAAGTGGGTTTTAGCAGTGCAGATACATCAGTTTAGCATTAGTTATATTTTCCTAATATTGTCATATTAAAACGGCATAACAAATCAATTTGTTACTATGATAATTTGTTAAATAAAAATGAAACGTTAAGAGACTTATGCGTGTGTTTTTTGACAAATCCGAATGAACATAATCCATTTCTTATGTGTTTAGTTTCATAGATGCATATAATATAAATAAAATTGAAAAATAATAATATTACACAATCATGGTATATATTCGATGTCAACACACCACGGGTGGCCAGTGATTTATGGCCTCTTTGATCTAAACAAACATCGTGCTTAGGACGGCCAATTAGCCACGGGGCACCGTATGATTATGATTGGAGAAACCCTTTATATCTTTTGATCGCAATAAACAACTGCCATAAAACCCTGCGTTAGCGCCGCTTCATTTAACTGTTTTTTGCGTGATTATATATCTATGTAGGTCATATGGGTTTGAGAACTTATAGTAAAAAAAATACTATCCCCAGGACGCATAATTTATGGTGAAATGCACTGGAAAGCGCTCAATTGATACAGACATTAAAAGTTGTTGTTCGTTGTTCAACTGCTGGAAAGGACATTTAATTAACCAAAAGAGCACCAACACAGATGGGTTGAATACGAGTTTTTAAAACATAAACAAAGCGTTTACATAAACAAAATGTGTACCACTACATTCTTTAATCATATTTCTCGACAGCGAGGTGTTTTTATTGGAGGAATTAACTAAAATTAAAAAACCTAAAGCGGATTCCTACAGCATCGTCGTTGGCTAGAATCGGCCATGTATGGCCGTTTTGGTCAACACTCTATGTCGTCTTTAAGACAAAATTAAAGTGTTTACATAACAAAAAGTGTACCACTACATTCGTCAATCATATTTCTTGACAACGAATTGTCTATTTCCTAGGAATTAACTAAAACAAAAAAAATGTATAGCGAAGTCAAACAAGATGGCATTTCATAATCATTGGATGGAATCGGCATGTATGGTCGTTTTGTGTGATATCTATGCAGTTGTTAAGACAAATTATTAGACAAAATTAAGGTTTTTGCATAACAAAAAGTGTACCACTACATTCTTCAATCATATTTCTCGACAGCGAACTGTCTATTTTCTAGGAATTAAATAAAACAAACAAATTAATAGAGAAGTACAAAAGGGGTGCATTTAATCGGCATTGGCTAGAATCGACCATGCTGGTCGATATCTATGCAGTCTTTAACACAAATTATTAGATAAAATAAAGGAGTTTTGCATAAAAAAAAGTGGACCACTACATTTTACAATCACAGTTTTCGACGGCGAGCTGTTTATTTTTGAGGAATTAATTAAAACAAACAAATGTATAGCGGATTTGCGCCATTTCGACATCTCTGATAAACAATACTTTAACGAACACGGTCGACCAACAGTTTGTGCATTTTATTTTATATCAATCAATTCACTGTAAAGTAACGTAAAAATACCCAAAATGTCAATATCAACTATTAGTAATATAACAAGAAACAAGTTCTGTGAAGTAAGATGACCTAATAATGCAAAACAGTCAAATATTTTACAATTTCACAAAGCAGAGCACTTCACCGATGGAAACAAAATGGCGGATATTCAGAAAAGTTTACCGCTAAAACGAGGTTCCTTCCAATTCTCGAAGCCATACGAGATTTCAGTCAGCTGCGCTATATCTCCATTACGGGTCACCTTTCACTCTCTTCTTACTTCACTCTCTTCTTACTTCACTGATCATAATTAATAATTTACAGAACTGGAATACGAACCATGTTTCTTCTTAGAATACTCATAAAATAGCTTTGTATACATATAAATGCAGTACTATTGCGTATTTAATATTTTACATTAAAATTCGCATAGAGTACCTAATTAGCTTAAATTTTAGCTTAAACATGCTCATTAGGCAAACTTTAAATGGTCATAATTAAATGACACATAATCTCATTTGGTTAATGATGACATTTTTGTAAGGCCCTGTTATTCCTCTTGATGTAAGTATAAAGTGTATTTTGCGTTACCATGGGTATCTTTTGAGCGACTACATTATTGGTTTATATGCGTGTCCTATATATCAATAGATGTTTGATTCAGATACATTAAGTTACATAGAGTGGCCTTAAAACGTAATTAATGTGATGCGTTTAACTATGCAATAATTAAAATTAAGCAATCTATTCCAAAATATCTAAATACCACAGACATATTAACATTTGTTATTAGGTCTGTGTAAATACCAAACGTCTGTTATCATAAATGGTGAATTATAAAAAGGGGACGTAACTCAGCACAACATACGATTGCTATTAAAACGTGTCTTTCTCTGTATTGTACCGTCGGAATGATGGTTCAAACGAGCCTATATTCACGTTTCCCTACGGTTGGTGGGTTTTCTTAAACGTTTATGGAAGGACCGAAGATGTATATAATTCTATATACAGCACTTCTTCATTAGAGTTTTCGAAATTACACCACTATACCAAAGGAGAAAAGATTTTAGCGTCCGATGTTTTTGGAACTGTACAATACGCCTGCCATTTTTCGGAACTGTACTAGCTACCTGCCAATAAATAATGGAACTGTAGCGTACTCCTGCCATTTTTCAATTCCCGGTCGTGTTTAAAAAACCCACAATTATTTTAATAAAATGTTCTGTGGGCTAAAATTTGGACTGTTTATTCAGGAAAGCTTATATTTTATGGCAGTATGTCTGAAATCTCTTAAACTTGACTATTTACCGAGTACCAGGTCTCTAACTTTCTACAATCACATTTTTAGCTTAATTTCAACATTTAACCTACCGTAACTCGCATAATATAGATTCAAATTTCACGGGAATCAGGTGACATGCACAACATTCCTTCCAAATTAAAATGGCCGATTTACCGGGAACTGTGCCTACGGCTGCCGAACTGTGCCTACGGCTGCCGGTAATCGGGTGTGGAGTACATAGCAGTAATTCAACACTATTTATGTGAACATAATATTAGAAAGAATACTTATATGGCAGAAATTGTGCGCTTTATATTCGAAAAGTTTGGTACAGTTTTACTCAAAGTATTTTTTTTTTATGTGAAATAAACTGGTCAATAAAATAGTCCATTTATCCAGCGAGTGCACGTAGACGAGACATCATTTCTGAATAAAATAACATTCCAGTTCAGACCATCGACCAGGCAGGACGTGTTGCGGCCGTCTGGAGCAAGGTGACCCCGCAACACGTGCCGCTATCTGGAATCTCCCACCGTGGTTAGGGAAAGCCATTCTGCGGAAACATGATGTATTATGCTGTACATATGTTTTTATTTTTAACGTGGTCCTAAAGAGGGGCGATTGATAAACGACTACTGGAAACTACTTGTCACTACAAACTCCCGCATGTGGCAATGAGCATCTTTGGCAGCATCACGGGCACCGACGTTGGATAAACCCTAGGAGATCTACACTAGTCGTATGATGTATGGCTACCAGAGGGTCCTGAAATTACCATCATACGATGGTGTGGATAACTGAGGAGCCATTTCCAACAGGGACACGGGCATCACGGGAAACAGGATTGACCTGCTTGGGACACAATTGGCGCGTCTAATCTTCTGACTGGCTAAAACGATTTCGAGCCGGCAATCGGATTGACCTTAGTAATAATTCTGCAGGCAATCCGATTGGCCAAAAATCTTCTATCGAAACCATAATCTACTTGGACCTCTAATTTTCTACAGACTTTCAACGAGGGGTTTCTACACCAACTCTAATCTACTGCTGCTATCAACGATAATCTGCTTTGGACGAGAGATAGCAACCTTCCCCGGACTCATCTGCACTCCGTAATCTTCTATAGAAAAGCTCGCTAAAATGCCCCATGCAATACAGCGAGAGTAAATAAAAACTTCTACACACAGAGGGGACGCCGTTGCGAAACATTTATAATAGCTGCAAGGACACGGTTTCATGACCAGCCACCTGTGGAAATGCCATCATGAACAGGCAGGAGAAACACTTTACAAATTACGTTACTTCGGGCCAGTTACTTCCCTTAGATGTATTTATCGCCATTTACACCAAATAAACGCGCGTTGGAAGATTGTCATAATTATTAGATCTATTAAGTATGGACAAGTTAAATATGCACAACAGTTTAAGGTTGTAGCGTTTTCTGAATCTGAATAAGTACGTTGCGGGATAGTGACAAACCTGGTATGGATACTGGGTCAGTGACAACCCTGGTATGGATACCAGCACTTGGAATGGAAGGACCTCCAGACACGTAGACAGCATGCCAAAGCTGCTATGATGTACCGCATTGTACACCAGCTGGTGAAAATCCCGATTGTACCATATTTCCACCCTACCGGCGCCAATACCAGAGGACATGCTAGCAGGTTTCTTCAACCGTTTACTACAGTGAATAGCTACCGTGACTCCTTCTTCCCGTCCGGCATCAGCTTATGGAACTCCCTCCCAGTCAGCCTCATCGACGCACCATCCCTCGAAGTGTTCCAGACGAGGATGGTTGCTATGACGGAGTGACCAGTTACAAGATGTTTTTAACCTGTTTTTAACTGCACTACCGACCCTCCCTCACGTGTACATAGTTCACAATGTGCGAGTATGCTCCAGAGGAGTCCTGCACAGTAACGGAAGAAGAAGAAGAAGGATACTAGGTCAGTGACAACCCTGGTATGGATACTGGGTCAGTGACAACCCTGGTATGGATACTGGGTCAGTGACAACCCTGGTATGGATACTGGTTCAGTGACAATCCTGGTATGGATACTGGGTCAGTGACAACCCTGGTATGGATACTGGGTCAGTGACAACCCTGGTATGGATACTGGGAAACTTACTGCTTCGTGAAGATAAACATGTCTGCTATAAAAGTCAACAAGAAGTTTCTTCTTCTTCCGGTTAAGGTCAGGATTCTCAAGAGAGAATGTACATATGACCTGTGATGGGAGTGAGACAGCCGCCTCCTTCCCTGGGTATTTACAGTTAAAAATCTGTATTTCAAAATTAAATCTATGTACATGGCCTAATGGAGACTAGTGAGTTGCTAGGATAGTCGCCTGGTAGTGTCCAAGGGCGACATTGAACTCCTCGATCGTAGCAACATCGGTGACTAAAGTGGGTAGGTGAATCCACTTGATGATGGTCCGGGGGTAGAAGGAGTTTTTGTATACTCTATATGTTGCTGTCGGCTGTTGTAGACGATGGCTGCCTCGGGTGCGCCTGTCGTTGGGGTGCAATATCTGGCTTGCATCTACGTCTACAATACCATGCTGTATTCTGAAAAGCATAGAGAGCCGGTGCGTTCGCCGTCTTATTGGCTAGTGTATCCCAAACTAGGTCCTTTACCATCTTTGTGACACATCCTGGGGTCTTGTCGTGGTAGTTGTCGTGAGCAAAGCGAGCGGCCCGTCTCTGAACTTGCTCGATCCTATTGACATCCTCTGCAAGGTAAGGGTCCCATACTGTAGAAGCGTACTCTAGTGTGGGTCTCATTAGTGAAGTGTATGCAGCTTCTCTCACGTTTTTGGTGCATCCCCACAGATTACGTCTTAGGAAGCCTACTGTTCTTGAAGCCTTTCCAGCTGTATTTTCCACATGAGTCTTCCATGACGGGTCGTTGCTGATAATGACACCTAGGTACTTTCCACTGTCAACTGCTTCTAAAGTGTGGCCGTGGAGCATGTATGAGTTCTTCTTACAGAACTTCCTGTTAGTACCTAGATGTAGCACCGTGCACTTCTGAGGATGGAATTTCATCTGCAAAGGAATGATGATCTACCTCAAACGTACAGTATCTCATATAGATCCACGTTTGTATATACTTTTAAATAGATATTATAGATATATATAAAATTATATATATGTTTTAATATACTATAGTAGTGGGTAGTCAACATGATGTATTGCATGCGTTTACAATATGTATGTCCGATTTCTGTTTTTTTTTTTATGAAGCATTAGATTCCAAAGAGGTTTATCGTATACCGTAGTAAAGAGATATTTGAAAGTAGTTCCGTCACTTAGCTCCGCCCAATCCAATCGGAACTCTTCGCCAATTTCCGTACTCGGTAATAGTGGCTCGGAGAGTATTGGGTGCCGCTCAATGGTTTTTTGCATCAAAATGCAGCATTTGGTTCGGTTTTCGATTGTAGCTCTCCGCAAAATAGTGCTCTTCTATATAATGTTGTATTGATGAAAATATTGCAGATTTGTGAGTGATTTTGATCAATTTCTTGATATTTTATCGCTATGACCGATAAATTATACTTTTTAACAAAATAAATCCCGTAGTTGAAATCAAGACGTTTCGGCCCCAAATAGTTTGTTCGGTCCCAAACAGTTCGTTCCATATAATGACTGATAGTTTGGAAGCATTTGTTGAGTTTTCCAATATATACTTTAATATTACGGTTGAATTGAAGGGAAAGGAGGAAGAGACATTGTAATTATGATTATATCATATTATGGGAGTGATTGTTTACCGTTTTGTCATTCGAAAGTGATATGTCAGCTGCATGCATATATGAAAGTAAATCAATTAATAAAACTCTAAACAAAGAAAGAAATGACTCATGAAGTCCATACTGACGTCCATGGTACTTGATATATTGTTAAATTACGCTTATAATATGGTCTGCAAGTATATATTTTTTCTCCAATCCACAGACATTAGGGTACATCTTTGACATGAGGGTTAGTTTATTGCAAGATATAGATCTTATACATATATATCATCTAGTGAAAACATTCCAGATATCATATATTTAATATAAACAATATGAAAATAGTTTATTTAACTCTATTACTATGTGATCAATGATTACATCAAAATTTATGTATTTATTTTATAAGGGCTATATCAGGCTTTTCTAGAAGCATCAAACATTTTTAAAATGTTTCAATTTCAATCGGAGGCTCTAGTGTGTTTTACAAAAGATGGTTTACAGGAGGAATAACTTTTATCAATGACATTTTAAACAAAAATGGAAGTCTTTATTCATACATAGAATTGAATGAACACTATAATATACAGTCCAATTTTCTTGAATATGAAAGTATTATAACTGCTGTCAGGAATTATTTGGCAAACCTGAATATTGTGCATCTAGCCTGTAACAGCCAAACCCTATTCGTCCACTAATCCTATCCTTAATTCTACAAAATGAGAAAGGCTGTCGAAACATATATGACATCATGATTAGAAATAATGTATATCCCAAAGCATTAAGTAAATGGAAAAATGAAGTAGTTAGTGTTCCAAACTTTGAATTTGAAAGATTATATGCCTTACCTTATAAAATAACAAAAGATCCTAAGTTACCTTGGTTCAATTTAGAATCAACCATAGGATATACTTGAAACAAATTACCTTTTATCTAAAATGAATATTATTAATAACGATATGTGCAGCTTTTGCAAAAATACACCTGAAACTATCCAACATCTGTTTTGGACCTGTGGAACAGTAAAAGAATTCTGGTCAAAACTTCAAACTTATATTACAGAAAAATGCATTCGTAACTTTCGTAACTTTAACAGAAACAGATATTTTTATTTGGAAATAGTAAATTTTATACTGTTTTGAGTAAAATCATCATGCAAGTAAAACTTTACATTTATCGAAACAAAATGCAACTTCAAATTCCACAGCCTAACCATTTTAAAACGTATATAATATCTTTGTACAAAGTTGAGAAACTAATCGTATATAAAAACTTAAAATGAATAAGTTTGCTATCTGTGGAACTGGAGTATAGAGATAATTTACTTAGTTGATTTTTCCAGTATCAAACTGTAGCAAAAAACTTAATGTTTTCATTCTGGGACATGCAAAGCTTAGCTTACTAATCAGAAATAACATACCCTTGGTTATATCTTGATCTTCCTTAATCAACCTTCTTGTTGTTTTTTATAGAAAAAATAATAATTTTGGAAGTTGTGAATATTAATCCTTTAAAACTATCCTAAAACATTGTCCTTTGATAATGGATTTATATACAGGTTTATTACACATTATGGGTTATTGTTTTTTTCTCTTTCCAAAAACAAAATATGAGAAAAATTCAGTGTAGCATGAAACAATGTTTATTTTTGATACTATAACATTAAAATTATTTGTGTAAAGCAAGTCTGTATGTATTGACAATGTGGGTTTTACACTGGGTTTTCAAACAAAAAATATTCTTTAGGGCTGGTAGCAGTCGGTAGCGCGGCGGATTTGTAACCGAAGGCCCCGGGTTCAATCCTCCGTGGCGTCACTGAGTTTCGTCGGTGTGTTCTTGACCAAGACACTTTCCCGTAGCCTCGTCCGTCGGATGGGGACGTAAACCGGGCAGTACTGTGTATCGGTCTAACCTCCGAGCACGTTAAAGAACCATAGGAATCTATTCGATAATAAGAGTAGGGTACGGTTCCCAGATTCCTATGTATCCTTCCTCTCTCTCTGGGGCAGCTCTAAATAACCTATACTGTGTTGATGAGCCATTAAACAACATTCGTTTTAATTCAATTCATACATTTATTATTGTTTTTTCCCCCATAACCTAGCACTAGTCCTTCATAATAAGACTTTGCATTTTGTATACCATATTTCACTTTTTTTTTCTTTTGACATGTTTGATTTTTTAACCTTTTTTTTATTTTGCCTAAATGCGAACAGTAGTCCATATGAAAAAATAAAGATCACAATAATGAAGATTAAACGTAAAAAAAGCTACTGTATGATGTCTAAAAATGGATATATATATTTAAATAATTGTTATAAACTTCCATTCTTGGCATTGATCTCAGCTCTCTGAAGCGCCCAGTGAAACAACTATTATTTTTCAACATTTCAATTAAAGACACACCCGGTTAAAATGAGATAATAAATATAATAACAGTCGTGAAAGAAAAGAATGTAGTTAGAAGAGTTTATGGATGTGTAAACGTCTTGAAAACTGGTCGACATCACATGTTAGGTTTCATCCTGCACTAAAACGACCACTCGTTAGTCTCTGTTTGGCTACCAAGATTTAAAGGGCAAAGGTCATAGCAAAAAGAGAAGAATATGGACAAAAGAGGGCCTTAGGAAAGATTTTTGTAAATATATGGTAAAACATATTTAAAAAAGACCAATCATTGTAGCAAAATAACATTGTTTTTCATTTTAAGACCAAAGGGTAATATAATAGGGCCTTAAAGATGATGAATTGAAAAGAGGGCCTCAGGGAAGATAATTTTATTAACTGGGCCACTGTCTTCTAAGAGCATTCAATGCATTACAATATTAGGTAAAATATTTTATAAGAGGCTCATTATTGCAAAACCAAAAGAGGGAAACGGCTTTCAAACAAGAAAAGAGGGCCTCTTGAAAGATTTTATTGCTAAATGGGCAATTGTCTTGTAATAGCTTCTTTCCCTCATGGTCGTTTCCAGACATGCTGTAATTTATGATTTTCGATTGTTTAAATTGAATTTGATTACATTGAATTAAATTCAAAATTTAGAAATACTTAAAAAATGCTTAATCCAGCTCTTTTTCCAAACAATTTTTTACTCCCACCAGGATTTGAACCTGGATCTTCTACCCTAAAAGGATAGATGTGTTTACCGATTACACCATAGAAGTGGTCCATGTTTGTACTAAGAGCAAATGAACTCAAAAATTAAACTGAAGTTTCTAATTTCACAGCAAAGTTAGCCCTGGCAACAGGGATTCATTTTGAATTCCAAACAATTTGACGAGGGATCAACGAAGTCAGTGTCACATATTGCAAATACAAGTTAAGGCAAAACTAACTGATGATAACACCATTTTAACCGATAATTTTGATCGGCAATTGGCTACTAATGACAACCCTGACGCCTATTTGTTGTGCTTATAATATAAAGCAAATATAAATATGTGCCTAATAAATAAATAATTTTATATATGCAATTAATATAACATTTAAGCATGAAATGATTTAGATGTGAGTTGGCTGATGGGAGTCATCTGACGGAAGCTGGCAACATCCATAAGATGAGGGTCATCAACATGAACCTGGTGGTTCAGTAAATCGGTTGGCTGGTTGTTTGAATGATTTACCTCATTTTTAGCACAAGTTAGGCCATATATGATGATAGTCATCCATGGTGGGGACACACCATTTTTACCTGGGTAGAAATAGTAGTGTATACCTTCTGCCCATCTGAAAGGACACGCTTTCTTATTTATTCCAACTCGCAGTGAGAGAGTCGAGGTTTCAAACCATCCATACGTATCATACGATGTATCTGTAGGCAGCATTAAAAAAAAATAGTGACTGTCTCATTCATTTGTTTTGTACAATTTAAATTAATTTGGTGCATATAGTATATATAAACCATCACGGTCTCTTTCAGCTTAAATCCACGTATATAAATCATGTCACGGTCTCTTTCAGAGTAAATCCACGTATATAAATGACGTCACCGTCTCTTTCAACGTAAATCCACGTATATAAATGACGTCACTGTTTCTTTCAGCGTAAGTCAACATATAAATGATGTCACTGTCTCTTCCAGTGTGGCTTCAGTGTAAATCCACATATAGTAATTAACTTCACTGTTAATTTCAGGTTGAATTTGCATATAAAAACATCACTGTTCATCCATATATTTTATTCATTGACAAAACTAAGGAAAGATGACATGTTTTTTGCAGTATTTCTCATTGTATTGCAATGTAATGTGTCTTAATAAATCCATTTTGCACATGAAGAAGGTGTATATAGTACTCGTTCTACCCAGGAATCATGTGGTCTGGTCTACATCCATCACTAAAAACCAACCATTTATATAATCAATCAACTATTTTGCACATATTGCATAATTGCTTTTGCAGTGGGTGGAGTTCAAGCCATATGTTGGGCTCTGTTTTTACATAAAAAATACCATAAAAAGAAGTGGTGCCAAGTAGGAATTAACATTGTGAGGCTGTTCATTTAAGATTAAATCTTTAAAAATACAAAAAAGTAAGTATAGAAAACTGTCTTTATCATCTGTTATATTGTTATTGTTATCATCTTCTGTTATATTGTTATTGTTATCATCTTCTGTTATATTGTTACTGTTATCATATTCTGTTATATTGTTATTGTTATCACCTTCTGTTATATTGTTATTGTTATCTTCTGTTATATTGTTATCATCTTCTGTTATATTGTTATTGTTATCTTCTGTTATATTGTTATTGTTATCACCTTCTGTTATATTGTTATTGTTATCTTCTGTTATATTGTTATTGTTATCATCTTCTGTTATATTGTTATTGTTATCATCTTCTGTTATATTGTTATTGTTATCATCTTCTGTTATATTGTTATTGTTTTTCATTTTTAAACCTGTTAAATGTTTTTGCTTCCAAGGTTTATTGGCTACTATGCACTTGTGCCCTTCTCAATTTGTAAGGCTTAAGTGGTTAAAAATGTTAAGTCTTCATTTTGGCAGAGGATACATTTAGCAGCTTCAACGCCATATTAAAACCTTGGGTGCATATTTTAGTTGTTTCTTCAGGTAGCAGCTACACTTGCCGTTTGAAATTTGTCCTACAAGGTATGTTACTAGGCTTCCCTTCACCTGATGTCAATATGTTTAATGGATGGATCAACATCTTATGGATGAGAAATATAAATTTGGAGTATATTGAACCACTTTAAAATTTTGTCAATCATATTTATGATTCTGCCTCAAAACAGTTTCCATGTTAATATCAAGTTTATATTTCATAAATGTAATTGCAGTGAACTATTAATATCAGTAGTGTATCAATAAAATTCTCTTGAGAAAATGATGGCATTGTTATTGAAATTGTATGACATTGTATCTTTTATTGCTTTATTCATACTTTCACACTGGCCAGGCACTATGTAATATTTATATCACGGTTTTTCGAGTATATGCTATTTATACTGGTTCTCGAGGGCCGTAGTCCAAGATCGCAGTATAAATGGCATACGAGGAAAATATGCTATAAATGTTTTGTACCATAGCGATTTATCCAACGACGCGCGTGCAAGAAGTTTTAAGGCATTGCATTTCTCAGTAATAACAACAGCTTGAACCAATCAAAAAATAGCATTATCACACGGCATGAGCATGACCCTTGTTTGGTTATTGCAGCCAATCGCCTTTGTATAGTATTGGGCAAATTCAATGTCTAGGAGTGCTGTTTTGGTAATGGTTTAGTCATTTTGATTGACAAGTTGGGTGTAAACATTACAAATGTGCACGTGCAAAATGACAAGTTGGGTGTAAACATTACAACTGTGCACGTGTAAAATGACAAGTTGGGTGTAAACATTACAACCGTGCACGTGGAAAATTGAGTCGACCATGGTATTACTGCCGAATCTGTAATTTATAGCACGGCTGAAATATACCGGCATTTATAGCACGGCTGAAACATACCGGCATTTATAGCACGGCAGAAAAATACCGGCATTTATAGCACGGCTTATACTCAGACCTTCATGTTTATGAAATTATATTATAAGCAAGAACAAAGGAAAAGCGTTAGAGCTATGGTACAAACATATTATAGTAACCTAAGCATGGGACTTTCAACAGACAATATTTCAAATTGTGATATATAAAAAGACCACAAATAGAAGTGGTGACAAGCAGGAAGACAAAGAGACTTCTAAAAGAAGACTTCTAAAGAAGTTGTCTTCAGAACCTGCTACATGTAAGATTGTTAGCATGCAATAAAAATATGCGTGCATAGATGAATTAGTAGTAGAACTAAAACACGCGCAGATAGCTGTGCATGCACTTTAAATCCTGATTTCTGTTCCCAGTAAAGGATAATACACATCATAAGCTTGTCTGCTATTTTAACTAAAATATATATATGCATCTAGGTTTAATTATTATATAGAGTTTAATTAACATTGTTGAAGTGATACGGGAAATAATTCCCGAGTGAGAAAGATTCTTGCGATATAGAAACGAGTGCGTTTTCGCACGAGTTTCTATATCACAAGAATATTTCTCACGAGTGAATTATTTTCCATATCACGACAAAAATGTTAATTAAACTATATACTATATATTATGTGATGAATTTCTTTCTAATCGTCTTTTGACACAAGTATTTCTTCTTCTGTCACTCCTTTGGCGACAGCGCGGAGTAATATCATGACATCAATTCGGGACGTAATATCGCGACGTCTATTGTTTAATTCATAACATTTGGCTACTATGCTGGCTACTGTGCTATCTTGCACACTAGGCGAGATAGCACAGTAGAGGAAGGGATATGTTATAGATTTTCTCGAACTGGGAAATTTCTATAATTCATCACAGAATATATAATATAAATTGTTTTATTCTAAGTTGAAGGAAAAATATGTTTCATATTAATTGTATACTGTTAAGAACTTTGAATTTGTATTTTCATTGGCATAATGTATTATTAGATATCCAGTCCTTAGATGGATTCCTGGTGAAGTTTGAGGAAACCAGAGGAGATATGCCAGTGCCTTTTGATGGGGTGCCTTTTATTCAGCTGGGCACTGAAGTGAGGGAATGTCATCAAGGCCTAGACCGGAAGGGCAAGTTGAAAAAAGAGAAGAAATCTTTGAAGGAAGGGTTAGAGGTATTCAATTATCTAAATATATATAATTCCTTTTTTTTTTGATATCCTTGGATTATTGATTAAAATGTGTGATTTATATGAGCTATGATTAATTAAGGAGTATTGAAAATTGAACTAGAAGTGAGTGTGTAGAAGTATGTGTAACCTGTCATGTGATTATAATAATGTGTTACAAATTATGTCTGTAATGATGAGAAACTGTAAAAGTTTAAATCAATAAAGTATCTATCTATCTATCTATCTATTCATACCATTCCATGGTTCCCAGATAAAATAATGGGTTTGCCCTCAATGAGAAAACAGTGGGCAGAACTAAAAAAAAAATGGTATTCAGGGTATCTGAGGAACAAAATGCCAAAATGCAACACTAAAAAGCAAGAAACATCCTGATGATGATTTAACAATACCTAATTCTTTGAAAAGATGGGGAAGTGAAACAACGCAAGATAATTGGCTAAAGAATATAAACCTAAGTAGGGGTAGTGAAACAACGCAAGATAATTGGCTAAAGAATATAAACCTAAGTAGGTGTAGTGAAACAACGCAAGATAATTGGCTAAAGAATATAAACCTAAGTAGGGGTAGTGAAACAACGCAAGATAATTGGCTAAAGAATATAAACCTAAGTAGGGGTAGTGAAACAACGCAAGATAATTGGCTAAAGAATATAAACCTAAGTAGGGGTAGTGAAACAACGCAAGATAATTGGCTAAAGAATATAAACCTAAGTAGGGGTAGTGAAACAACGCAAGATAATTGGCTAAAGAATATAAACCTAAGTAGGGGTAGTGAAACAACGCAAGATAATTGGCTAAAGAATATAAACCTAAGTAGGCGTAGTGAAACAACCTATGCAAGATAATTGGCTAAAGAATATAAACCTAAGTTGTTTTAAAGCATTATAAACAAATATAATGACCTTCAAGGTGACTAAATGCACGATGATGGCAATTATCAGTTTTATATCATTGACATTTTGTTCTTTTAAAATATGGGTCATGTTTGAAACCAAATTTTACATACTATGGAGTTTTGAATACTAGGAGTTGCTAATAACAGAGAATGATACTGTATGTACTTGAAACTTTGTATTGTTACAACAGTTTGATAGCTAATACAAGACTGAATTAGTAATTGTGTGTGACTTTCTACTCAAGGAAGCAGGATATAGACAGCCACTGGATGAAACCATAATAGCCAAAATAAAGGAACTTGTAAGAGAAGATGGTGTAAGGAATGCGGCCGAAATAAAGAAACAAATCGACTTGTTCGCTAAGAAATGTGTACCCGAATGTCCTGCAACCAACTGTAGGTTTAACCCAACGATGCAGGATATTAGAAACCACATGTATGCAGCACTGAACTGTGATAGGTATTTCATTTATAAATTACCTATTAGGAGTACTTGACAAAGAATTTCTTTAATTTCATTGTAAAGTCCTGGAAAGAAAATATGTGCTATACAAATGAACTTCTTCAGCAAAAGGGGCTTTAACAATGACAAATTGACATCATGAAAATGCTATTATGTAACTTTGTTCTATTGTCTATGCATCTGTACGTCCGTCCGTCCATCCATGCGTCCGTCCACAATTTGCTTGTGGACACGATAGAGGCCACATTTTTTAAAGGATCTTTACCAAACTTTCAGTGTCTTTATATCAATGAAAGCTCGGACGCCTTCGAAAACCGGCCAAATTTGATTAGTAAAGACCTATCTGGTATCTATCCTATCTGGTCTGTAACTGTGTCGTGTATAGAGATTAGTAACACCAGAGTTATGGCCCTTATTTTGCAGAAAAATGGCAAATTCTGCCTTATGAACAAGTTTGAAAACCACTCATATTGGATAATGGATACTAGAGTTATGGCCCTTGATTTAATGAAAAAATCCTATAATTTGCTTGTAATCAAGAAAATGCTATTGTATTCATCAGATTGTCTGTTCAACCTTGAGCTTGTAAACACTAAACATTAGATTTCTTAAAGTTAAGCTTGATTATATTTCACCAAGCGTTTAATTTAATTAATTCTTAATACCATTAGTTTTCTTATAAGAAATATTTTAGTCTTGACTCAGGTGAGCGCTATATTGCCATCTTGACCCTCTTGTTTACATTCTTTATAGCATATTTTGAATGCTTTATTTAAAAAACTCACTTGCAATTTGCACAAAATACTTTCAAATGTGTTTTTTGTACAGAGTTAACTAATAAGAAAAAAGGTTACTTTGGAAAAGTAAAGACAAAGGACTTTTTTGTAGGCTATTTGAACCACAGTTCTTTGATCCACATGTTCTGTAATACAGTTTTCATATGTCTTGTTTTCATATTGTATTTTCTATATTCATACATCACTGTAAGTATATTTTGTTGGCGGTGGATGCTTACCTTTAGTGCAAAGACACGGTTTCAATCCATTTCCACCGTGTTGTATGCTTTTGCTTGAAATGCATTCTCAATGTGCCATTTTTGCCTTGCAAATTTCAGTCATTTTGGACCAATTATTTTTGTTAACAAGATTTTAATGACACTAAATTAACTGATACTAATTAACACAAACTGAAAAAACGATTCTTTTTTCTTTTCTTTTTTTTAATTTTCATATCCAGAAACAAACTTAAAAAGGAATTTGAAATCGATTTTTTCCTGGAAAATTACTATATGCCTTCCCAAAATTAAATATGCACAGCAGCAAATGATATCCTTAAAAAAATTAGTGGATCAGACAATATGCAACATTTCTATAAATATTTTGAAGTACACATTTTTGTTGAACCCGTTTACAGTGAGCAGTGAGCTCGACATACATGTAGCTCTCACAATGGCAGTTGAGTCTATATGTATGCATGTGTGCATCCCATCCTATCTGGCCTATAACTGTGTCGTGTATAGAGGTGATTTGAAATAAGTTGGCACGAATAATCACCATTAGAAGATGGAAAAAAAATGAAATAAAAATATATTAAAAACAACTAAATAAAACAATTAATGAATAAATATAGCAAATCCTTTTTTTTTTAAATAAATAATGTGTTGCGCACAAACCCGGGCCTCTAACTCACAGGTCAAGGTCACACTATCAATATTATTCCCCTTTTTGTACAAGGGAAAATACTCAATGTTAAACATTTTGTATAAGATATATCTCAGTAACTAAAGATACTTCACAAAAATGTTCTCCATAAACAACATGACATACACAGGTTCCATAACTCTAGTTTTTGGTTTACCTAATTTATCCCCACTTATGTACATAGGTAAAAGTCTCCTTATTTCAGGAACTATTTAATATACTGCCTTGCAACTTCGCATACCGGTACTTGTTCTCCATCATTATTGCACTGAGGATTATGCTACTTAATTTGATCGCACTCAGTGACACCAATGTCATATGTCTTTAAAATCAGTATTTTGTGTTCAATTTCTTCTAATGCTACGCAACAACCTTGGCATTGGTCCTCTATACTCTACTGACCATAACCTTGAATGTCGTCCATTTACATACTGTGGGCATCTATTCTTTGTATGCACATGCATATGTAGGGTATCAAGCAGGCACTGACCAATCACAGCAATCTGTACAAAATACTGGTTCTCAAATCAGCGAGCCTGCAACCATAGTTTCTATCACCGATTTTAACACACTGTATTTAACTAGAAATCAGTCAATAAAAGCTTGGTTAAATATGGTAACTAGAAAACCCGGTAGTAGTAATACAAGAATAGTAAATTGAACTTACCTAATTTTGAGTAAACTTTAAAATACCAGTAAACTAGCTATAGGATTGTAATGTTCCACTAAATTCATTAATTTGTTATGTAATTGCTTAAGTGTTATAGTTAGCATGATACAATTTTAGCTAATAGGTGAATATAGATAAATCTGGGGATCACAAAATTGGTCTATGTGTACAGGTGGTCTGTTTTTAGAGTTAAAATTACTCTTTAAATGATCTTAATTTGAAGGGGGTCCTTCTTTAACACTGGTTTAACTGTAAACACTTCTGTTTATTATTTACAGTTGATAAAAGTTATTGTGTAACTGATTTTCTTGATTATAATTAGGTATAACAATGATGATCAACACAATCTGATGGTACTAATCAACTCCTGGAAAGAACAGTACACTGGAGACAAATAGTTTTTCCAAACTGTGTAGGTATTACTTCATTTTTTGGACAAATTGCTGAGAAATTGCTGAACTCAACTGGTTGAACACCAGCTTTTCTATCTATAGGTGTATGTAATTATTATATTAAATGTAATACAACAACTTAAAGATCTACTTGGATCTTGATGAAGAAAATGTTACATTCCAAATTAAAATGATCGATGAATGAAAGAGGCACGCTAATGAAATCAGGCACCTCATCTAATGCACCACAAAGAACAACTATGGAACACCATGACTGTCTCCCGTTGCATTTTTAATTATATGCAGTAGTAGTAGTAGTAACAACATACGTGGTACGTGTACTTTATATGCAGTGCATCATTCAATAAAAGCAGTAAAGTTTTCAATATTATATACGTGGTGCTTTAACCCGTATACGTGGTACTCAGGTATTTATACGCAGTACAACTTTTAATATATGCAGTAGTATTTTCAATATACGTGGTGCATATAGTTCTATATGCAGTGCTTATACTTTTATGTTCAGTGCATTCCACTTTATGTTGATGAGGTTCGCTTTTTCGGAAATACAACGGACATTACCGACAATAACCAAAATAGGATATATCGCAAGAGGAGTAAGTTCTCGTGCTCATCGCTGTGGAAAAATGTTGTCTGTATGGCAATGCATAGTTTCATTTCGTTTCAGTATTGATTACAAACTGATTTAAAATAAATTAAGTTATATATTTCATATCTGTATAGTCAATTCAATATTAAATTAAATAAATAAATAATTTGAAGAACTATTTATTTAATATTAAGTTATATAGTTTTGTGATGTAATGTTAGATACGGCCACACGAAAAGATTGCCATGTTAAACTGAAACGTTTTACAATAAAAAGCTTGTTTTCTCTCGTTTTTTCAATATTTATTATAAAAGACAGAGATCATATATTAAACACGCCATTGCTACTAAAGCGAGGCGCCCGAGTGAACCACATTGGAGGCGACATAATGACAACTCAACCGCCCAGGATGACAAGTCCACCGATCAGGATGACATAATGACAACTCAACTGCCCAGGATGACAAGTCACCCCGATCATGATGACAAGTCAACCAATTAGAATGACAAGTCAGCTGATCAGGATGACAAGTCAACCAACCATAATAAACAAGTCAACCAATCAGGATGACAAGTCAGCCAACCATAATGGCAAGTCAACAAACCAGAATGACAGGTCAACCAACCAGAATGACAAGTCAACCGATCTGGATGACAAGTCAACCAACCATAATGGCAAGTCAACCGACCAGAATGGCAAGTCAACCAACCAGAATGACAAGTCAACCAACCAGAATGACAAGTCAACTGATCGGAATGACAAGTCAACCAACCATAATGACAAGTCAACCAGTCATAATGATAAGTCAACAAACCAGAATGACAAGTCAACCGACCAGGATGACACATCAGCCAACCATAATGGCAAGTCAACAAACCAGAATGACAAGTCAACCGATCAGGATGACAAGTCAGCCAACCATAATGACAAGTCAACCAATTAGAATGACAATAAAGCCAACCGATGAGGATACATTTGGACCGTTCATTATGTCAATACCGAACATAAGACGGCTCCGGCTTCCATACAGACGACATTTTTCACAGCGGTGAGCACGAGAACTTACTCCTTTTGCGATATATCCTATTTCGATTATTGTCGGTAATGTCCATAGTATTTTCGAAAAAGCATACCTCACCAACATAATCCACTGAACACTGCATATAGAGTTATATGCACCTCGTATATTGCGCGTTGCACCAAACATAAATAACTGAATTATGCACCACTTATATTGAAAATACTACTGCATACATTGAAATGTGCACTGCATATAATGTCTAATGCACAACGTACATTAAAAATGCTACTGCATATATTAAAAGTTGTACTGCATTTAAAGATCAGAGTGCCACATATATGGGTTAAAGCATCACATATATTCAGTAGTTTCAGAGGAGTAGTCGCTACAAAAAAACGTTGACGAACGGACGGACGGACAGACAGACGGACGACGGACGCCACACCACGGCATAAGCTCTGCTGATCTCTGATCAGTCGAGCTAATAACTGGATGTAAGTTTCATGTTGTCTTTTACTACAAAAGTCATGTATGTGTGTATGAAAATACTAGCATTTTTGCAGTATGAGCTTTAAAGGGACACACGGCAATCTTGCATTGTTAAGTTTTGAAGTGTTAATCATTAAAATTAGCACCTAAATTTATTAGTCCAATACAATTTTGACTTTAAACATGATCACATCTATATAGATAAAATTTTGGCTTTTCAATTTTTCTTTGTTATTTTACCATTGGTTTAAATATATTATTGGTGCAATATATTCAACAGTTAGTAATATGCATAAAGAATTTGATTTGAAATACTCTTATAATTAATAATAATGTCTTATAATTATATAATTATTATAGTTGTTGTATAAATACAAGTTATGTAGAAAAGTTAAAGGGATATTGCAAGTTTAAAAAAAAAAGTAAAATAAATGCCGTGTTTCCCTTTAAAAAAAAAGAATATTTTCAGATTAAGAATATTCATATATAAATGCCTGCAAGTTTCATTCGTCTATGACAATTCTGAAAAAAGTTATTTATTTAGAATTTCCAGTGTGTAAATTGCTCGGATTTGGGGCCATTTTCTTAAATACAGGTAAAACGGCCATCACTATAAAAAAAAAATCTTGCATTATTTCAGTGGGTTTTACTGTTGATGTATAAGATATAGTTTGCAACTTAAGACCCAAATTAGCTTTTGACAGTTTTTCTTTTTTTAACTTTTGTATGGAAACTAGAAATATCTGTAAAATGGTAAAATTTATGGCATCGGGTTGAAATTAAAATAAAAAAACTTTTTTTTCATTTTAGAATTGGAATAAATATATTAATATTGCAAAGGAACTGCACATGGTTCTTTATAATTAAGTTCCATTCTGGTAACTAGCTTATTTTTTTTAATATTTTTATTTCAATGAATGCGGACCAATGACGATTCAAGCTTTTTTAAGTTTTTCTCATGACTTTGGCACACTCATCAAACGTGGACTTCATGCAAGCAGTGTTTAAGTTAGAGCCTTCAAACTTACATATACTATAGATCTAAGTTAGGCGTTAACTTGTATGTGATCTTAACGGTTAAATCTGCAGGAATGGTTCCATATAGGATTTGAACTGGGAACCAGGGGATCAAAATGGTAGTTGCCGAAAGTAGTCCCATATACAGTTGACAGTAGTGTTATTTGAGATGTTGTGTGAATGAAAGTACACTCCACAGGTAGTGGTGATTAATATTTGTGCGTAGAGAGTAGATTCCCAGATATTTTGCTTCAAGAATCGGGTAAATCAGAGCTGAGACAAATGAATGGCACTACGTTTTGTGAGGTAAGTTTTGTTTCTGTTCTTCATCAGATTTGACCTGAATTGGCCTAGAATTGATACCTACTTTCAATGGAGCTTGATTTTTTGCTATGTCTGTTGTGCTAGCTATGAAGATAGTTTACTGACAGTTTCGAGTATGACAGAGTATCAATGGCATGTGTGACACCATATTAGGCTATACTGTAAGTCTATGGGAAATTAATAGTGGTCCAGTTCCATATGTGAGTGCAAGGAAAGATAACTCTGCGTGGAGATTGGACATTCCCATGTAAGTGTAAAGTATGGTCGCATGATGCTGCCATCAAGATGATTCAGTTGTGATACTATTTTCAGCTGTTGAGACGAACTTTTAATAAACCCTTATAAGAAAACTACTCAAACATATCTCAAAAAATATATTTGCCAACTTGCCGTAAAGTCGAGATAATGATCTGAAGTGACAGTCAAGTTGGTTATAAATAGATTTCTTTGCCTTTTGGAATACTCTGTCTTTTATGTCTGTCTGGGATAGTAATTAATGTTCACAGTGCAATAATATTATGTCAAACCAAACAACAATATATTAAATTGCTGAAAAACACACAAAAAAACATAAACTTTCAAAGTTTAGCAAATCTCGCTGCACACATTCAGTTGCCTCTTAAAGGTACTAAAGGCGATCTTGAAGAAGTACGGACATTAATCAAAATACAAATACAATCATAATAATACAATCATAATAATGTGTTTTAGTTTGATATGCATTAAACTAGGTCCAATGTTTGGTATAGTTTAAATATTTGTGAAAATCTCTATCCCACCATCCACAGGCAAATAGATATACATGTCAAAGTATATAATTATATAACACATATTTTGAGAATCCAAACTCGATAGAAACAATACAAATGGCTTTAACAAGCCAGACCAAACCCCAAAACTGGAGTCAAATTAGGAGTCAACCAACTCATAAATTCATTTTAAACATATCTAATCATGGATATTCTAGGAACACATTACGCGGTCGGAGTATTAACTTTCATACCCCATCCAACCCCTTCTCTTAGAAGCTAAAACGGGGTTGACTGGGGCATGAAATAAACTCTTAATTTCGGCTTGAAAAGTTTGCATGTTATAAAATTAAAACATTTAATAGGTAATTTTAAATAAGCTATCGCATTTTTTTCAGTAAAGGATGTTGTTAAACGTGTTTTGTTGTCACAATATCCGTTATAAAATCCTACTAATATAAGCTTTCCAATGGCTTAATGGAATTAAGGCGGGACCACGTGATAGAAACAATACAAATGGCTTTAACAAGCCAGACCAAACCCCAAAACTGGAGTCAAATTAGGAGTCAACCAACTCATAAATTCATTTTACACATATTTAATCATGGATATTTTAGGAACACATTACGCGGTCGGAGTATTAACTTTCATACCCCATCCAACCCCTTCTCTAAGAAGCATAAACGGGGTTGACTGGGGCATGAAATAAACTCTTAATTTAGGCTTGAAAAGTTTGCATGTTATAAAATTAAAACATTTAATAGGTAATTTTAAACAAGCTATCGCATTTTTTTCAGTAAAGGATGTTGTTAAACGTGTTTTGTTGTCACAATATCCGTTATAAAATCCTGCTAATATAAGTTTTCGAATGGCTTAATGGAATTAAGGCGGGACCACGTAATGACGTGAATATGTCCTTATTTTTAATCTGCACATATACATTGTTATTTGACCTGAACACCTTGTTATATGACCAGAAGACTCGGCTATAGTGGTTAATATATAATCATTAATATTAATTCATAGGATGCTTTAAGGCTCTCATAATTTATGGTTTTGTGATCAGTGTACACTTTAATTGATTTGTATGTACAACTGTTTGCAATATAACCGCTTTTAAACTTATTTTTATGATCGTGCATAACAAACAAGTTGTCATCGAGATTTCCAGACAAAACGTTTCATAAACAATAATTAAACCAAAGGTACCTTTTCGGGGCTTCATTTAATGCTTATGCATGTTTCATAAGAAACTGAATCCCACTATTTACACGAATCACTCTTCCAGATCTCCTCCAGTTCCTTTAAAATCGGAAGTCGGTTCTGAGTAAGAAATAACTAAAAATAGACAGGGTCGATATACATTACATTTATATATCGACAGTCTAGAATGGAACTGTAGAGCATTATTATGACTTTATGTTGAGGCAGCAAAGATATTTGTCATGCTATTTATAGAGACCTTTTTTTTTTAAGTCGACATATAAGGGCTTAAAAGTCGTCTTAGTTTCTGAAGTTATTAACGTGACTGTATTATCCCGACTGCAGCCACATGCCGTCATAGGAAAGACAACAATTACAAACATGATTGCGTTCATGGAAAATAAAACTACACATCTCTGTATTTTGTATTTTCTTCACACTGAATATTCTGTTTCCAGCAATAACAATGATATTTGTGTTCATGATGTGATTGGCAGGCAAAATAAGATGTGTACAGTATACTGTAAAGGAGTAATCACATTTATTAGCCGGTATGGGTGTGCCAAAAAGATAGAAAGTGTTGTCTCCCTTTAACCATTTGTGTTCAGTACTGTAATGGAAAATGAACCTAACTTTAGCATTCCAGATCAGTGGTCTGTAGATATAGAATGAGTTGCCTCCCTTGAACCATCTTTTAAAGAATATTACAACTTGTCATGCTATATAAATTTGATTTGACTTGATTTAAGATTTTGATCTCTTGATGTGCTACTTTTGTTTACATAATACTGTATCCTTACTTTTTTAGCATGCTTTGACAATCTCGTGTCTTGTGATTAAATTGATTAAATAAATAACATGTTTAAGAAGCTTATTTCTTTTTCTATTTTCTTAATTTTCGAGGTTTTGTCTATTTATTGGACAACTCATTATTTACAGTGTGCACATATAGACACAGTGGAACATAACACAGCGGTTGTCTACTAGGTCCTTCTTTGTCAGGAAAGAAACCTGGGCCTATACATCAATTTTTAAGAAAAAAAGAAAAAGAAAAATGTCCAAAAATGCAATAAAAATAGTCTAAAGCCTGAGTGGATGAGCGTTAAGGGTGAACAATTGTTTCTAATTTTGTTTTACAGTGTAGGTAAGTCAATTTTGTCAAATGTTAATTCTCAGATTTGTCAAAAAAACAACATTCAAATACCACACAAGTTCCCTGTCAGATGTACACCAAAAAGTATCACTGCACAGCTAAGTTAAAACAAAAGCGAATTGCCAGCACTGAAGGATATGATAGAGATATACTCACAATCCATGATAGAGTAGAGATATACTCGCAATCCATGATTGAACAGTGCCGTACATATAGAGTAGAGATATACTCACAATCCATGATTGAACAGTGCCGTACATATAGAGCAGAAATATACTCGCAATCCATGATTGAACAGTGCCGTACATATAGAGCAGAGATATACTCGCAATCCATGATTGAACAGTGCCATACATATAGAGTAGAGATATACTCACAATCCATGATTGAACAGTGCCGTACATATAGAGTAGAGATATACTCACAATCCATGATTGAACAGTGTCGTACATATAGAGTAGAGATATACTCGCAATTTATGATTGAACAGTGTCGTACATATAGAGTAGAGATATACTCACAATCCATGATTGAACAGTGCCGTACATATAGAGTAGAGATATACTCGCAATCCATGATTGAACAGTGCGTACATATAGAGTAGAGATATACTCACAATCCATGATTGAACAGTGCCGTACATATAGAGTAGAGATATACTCACAATCCATGATTGAACAGTGCCGTACATATAGAGTAGAGATATACTCGCAATCCATGATTAAACAGTGCCGTACATATAGAGTAGAGATATACTTGCAATCCATAATTGAACAGTGCCGTACATATAGAGTAGAGATATACTCGCAATCCATGATTTAACAGTGCCGTACATCTAGAGTAGAGATATACTCGCAATCCATGATTGAACAGTGCCATACATATAGAGTAGAGATATACTCGCAATCCATGATTGAACAGTGCCGTACATATAGAGTAGAGATATACTCGCAATCCATGATTGAACAGTGCCGTACATATAGAGTAGAGATATACTCGCAATCCATGATTGAACAGTGCCGTACATATAGAGTAGAGATATACTCGCAATCCATGATTGAACAGTGCTGTACATATAGAGTAGAGATATACTCGCAATCCATGATTGAACAGTGCCGTACATATAGAGTAGAGATATACTCTCAATCCATGATTGAACAGTGCCTTACATATAGAGTAGAGATATACTTGCAATCCATGATTGAACAGTGCCATACATATAGAGTAGAGATATACTCACAATCCATGATTGAACAGTGCCGTACATATAGAGTAGAAATATACTCACAATCCATGATTGAACAGTGCCATACATAAAGAGTAGAGATATACTCACAATCCATGATTGAACAGTGCCATACATACAGAGTAGAGATATACTCGCAATCCATGATTGAACAGTGCCGTACATACAGAGTAGAAATATACTTGCAATCCATGATTGAACAGTGCAGTACATATAGAGTAGAGATATACTCACAATCCATGATTGAAAAGTGCCATACATATAGAGTAGAGATATACTCACAATCCATGATTGAACAGTGCCGTACATATAGAGTAGAAATATACTCGCAATCCATGATTGAACAGTGCCGTACATATAGAGTAGAGATATACTCACAGTCCATGATTGAACAGTGCCGTACATATAGAGATATACTCACAATCCATGATTGAACAGTGCCTTACATATAGAGTAGAGATATACTCACAATCCATGATTGAACATTGCCGTACATCACTGAAGGATATGATCGAGTAGAGATATACTCACAGTCCATGATTGAACAGGCCATACATATAGAGTAGAGATATACTCGCAATCCATGATTGAACAGTGCCGTACATATAGAGTATAGATATACTCACAATCCATGATTGAACAGTGCCTAACATATAGAGTAGAGATATACTCACAATCCATGATTGAACAGTGCCGTACATATAGAGTAGAGATATACTCACAATCCATGATTGAACAGTGCCGTACATGAAGAGTAGAGATATACTCACAATCCATGATTGAACAGTGCCGTACATCACTGAAGGATATGATCGAGTAGAGATATACTCACAATCAATGATTGAACAGTGCCGTACATATAGAGTAGAGATATACTCATAATCCATGATTGAACAGTGCCGTACATATAGAGTAGAGATATACTCACAATCCATTATTGAACAGTGCCGTACATCACTGAAGGATATGATCGAGTAGAGATATACTCACAATCCATGTTTGAACAGTGCCGTACATCACTGAAGGATATGATCGAGTAGAGATATACTCACAATCCATGATTGAAATGCCGTACATATAAAAATGAAAATTGTGGAAAGCGATAATTGCAGATTTTAATCCGAAACAATAAAATGTAGGTTACTCACACCCAGTATGAATTCAAGTTTAACAAGTGACAGAACTCAATATTACCAAGTTAATTAAATCAGTTAAGCAGATTAAAATCCATCATGGTGACTGACATTAAGTCCATCATTGCAACCACGGACAAGGGACGAGGCTCTGCTGAGTTCCTGGTTGCAATTCTGGTCTCGAGTGTGAGATTTCCCTATCTCATATGGATAAACTCATGGCAGATTTTTTTTCTCCCATTATCCACTAAGTACAGGCATAAAACAATAAACAACTTCAATGGCTGTATTTGATTTAATGCTAGAATAAGGCGACGTCAACTATAGATTTCATGACGTCTCATGAAAGGTAGAGTTATGTCACATGATAGAAAATGCCTATCTCACATGACTAGAATCTCACATGACTAGAAATGGGAGAATATAAGAATCCATCATGAGTATCCGTGTGAGATAGAGAATCTCACCCGGGGGTTAGAATTGCAACCAGGGACGAGGCTCTGATCCCGAGGGTGAGATTTCGCTATCTTACATGGATCACTCATGATGGATTATTTTTCTCCCATTATGTGTTTATTACCGGCATAAAATCAATGACTTTGCTGATTTAACAGCAGAGTAAGGCGACGCCGACGTAACGTCATGACGTCGTAAGTCACATGTCATGTAAGATAGAGTTTTCTTGCATACCGGACAAGGAAATCCGTCATTTTACCGGGGCTAGATATTTCCATCTCACCCTAGGGTAGAGATAAAATTCACGCGCAACAATAATGACGTCAATAACGTGAACATATGCATGACGTCATTGTGTTAAAAAACATTAAAATGTTAGTTATTGGTGACGTCGATGCACAAAATGTCATTGATATGCAAGAAAAATCCACCATGAGTTTATCCATGTGAGATGGGTAAATCTCACCCTCGGGATCAGAATTGCAACCAGGAACTCAGCAGAGCCTCGTCCTGAGCCTCGTCCCTGGTTACAATTCTAACCCTCGGGTGAGATTTACCTATCTCACATGGATACTCATGATGGATACTTATAATCTAACATGAGGAAAATGCCTATCTCACATGACTAGAATCTCACATGACTAGAATCTCACATGAGCAGAAATGGGAGAATATTTAGTTCTCTTCCAGAAACTCTTGTTTGTGTTTGAAGTTTGAAGAGTATGGGCGACTTAATTAGAAACAAAGGCAACTAAAATGCTTAACTGGAATCATGGTTGTTAAAAGTATGTCAAAGTAGGCCATGGTGACCTATAACACGTTTTCGTTTATAGCAGTATTTTATGAAAAGGGGTATAACTCTGCCAAAATGAAAGTCAAAGTTATTGAACAAGTGTTAGACCTACTTTGTGGTAAGATTTGTGAAGTTTCATGAACATCGGTCACTTTTCAAGTTGTGCCAGCTTGGTTAGGTTACAGGTTATAGTTTTATAAAAAGGGTCATAACTCTGCCAAAATGAGTCCGAGTTATTGGTCATGTGTTACGACATTCCTTGAGGTGAGATGAAGATGTGTATGAAGTTTCATAAACATAGGTGAAATACTTCTCAAGTTATGGCCAATGCAAGGTTGCTGGTTAAAGTGTGACGGACAACAGACGGACGACAGACAAACTGATCCCGAAATGTCTGTCATGCTATGCAAAAGACACAAAAACGTGAAACGTGAATTGTTAACTAAAGCTATAATTATTTGCCTTTAGTCACTAGAGCTAAATATTTAAGAAACTAGGCTGCCAAATAACGGCAAAATTATACTACAAAACCATTGATCAAAACTCTGTACACGCGTTTAGTTCATAAATTATATTAATGTATGCGCCAATTAAAAGTATAGGTTTGTTTACAGGTTTTTAAAACACCCGTGACTGAATATGCGTAAAATTAAATAATGAATTGGTACCTCTTAATTGTCGCTCTAGTTTTGGTGTTTGGCTTGAATGATTAAAGCTGTTTATATTGTGTCTATAGAGTTTGGCCTGAATGATTAAAGCTGTTTATATTGTGTCTATAGAGTTTGGCCTGAATGATTAAAGCTGTTTATATTGTGTCTATAGAGTTTGGCCTAAATGATTAAAGCTGTTTATATTGTGTCTATAGAGTTTGGCCTGAATGATTAAAGCTGTTTATATTGTGTCTATAGAGTTTGGCCTGAATGATTAAAGCTGTTTATATTGTGTCTATAGACTTTGGCCTGAATGATTAAAGCTGTTTATATTGTGTCTATAGAGTTTGGCCTGAATGATTAAAGCTGTTTATATTGTGTCTATAGACTTTAGCCTGAATGATTAAAGCTGTTTATATTGTGTCTCTAGAGTTTGGCCTGAATGATTAAAGCTGTTTATATTGTGTCTATAGACTTTGGCCTGAATGATTAAAGCTGTTTATCTTGTGTCTATAGAGTTTGGCCTGAATGATTAAAGCTGTTTATATTGTGTCTATAGACTTTAGCCTGAATGATTAAAGCTGTTTATATTGTGTCTATAGAGTTTGGCCTGAATGATTAAAGCTGTTTATATTGTGTCTCTAGAGTTTGGCCTGAATGATTAAAGCTGTTTATATTGTGTCTATAGAGTTTGGCCTGAATGATTAAAGCTGTTTATATTGTGTCTATAGAGTTTGGCCTGAATGATTAAAGCTGTTTATATTGTGTCTATAGAGTTTGGCCTGAATGATTAAAGCTGTTTATCTTGTGTCTATAGAGTTTGGCCTGAATGATTAAAGCTGTTTAAATTGTGTCTCTAGAGTTTGGCCTGAATGATTAAAGCTGTTTATATTGTGTCTATAGAGTTTGGCCTGAATGATTAAAGCTGTTTATATTGTGTCTATAGAGTTCGGATTCTCAACATATATGTTATATATATCTCGTTTCTGTAGGTTTAGAAACGGCCTACATCTGTTGTAAAATTTGGCTGTTGGCAGAATAGCTTCTTTAAGAATTAGAGATGACAATGTACAGTTTATTTACAGGAATGTTTGTTAATTAATAACAGAACAGAACAGAACATACTTTTATTAACATATATACATGACTTGTACGTTAAGTACATCATCTTACATATATTCACAAGAATTTTAAACAACAGGCTAACTACATGGCCTGAGGATTATTATATTTATATTGAAGCACAGGCTGGTTTTCGAAAACATACGGTAACTATTGATAACCTATTCGTTCTCCATGGTTTGATAAATCATATATTGAATGAAAAAAAAAGAGTTATATGTAACTTTCATAGATTTCACTAAAGCTTTTTATTTGTTGGTTAGACAAAACATATTCTATAAACTTATGCAATATGGAGTGAGAGGTAAAATCCTTAATATTATTAAATCATTGTATACGAACATAAAATCAAGAGTAAAGTATCAAAACCAG
Organism: Cyrtodaria siliqua; assembly: GCA_037043455.1. Lineage (NCBI taxonomy): Eukaryota > Metazoa > Mollusca > Bivalvia > Adapedonta > Hiatellidae > Cyrtodaria > Cyrtodaria siliqua. Next base: position 148,693 of record JAWPHD010003605.1, on the reverse strand, counting down.
CTTAGTGACAGTTTTAGCTGTTTTCTTGGAGCGCCACAAGGCGATTGCTTGTCACCTTTTATATTTTCTATGTATGTAAATGATTTAGAAGAATATTTTACACTGAATGGTTTTAAAGGTATCGATACTGGAATGTTAAAGTTGCTGTTACTATTATACGCTGATGACATAGTGATATTTTCGGATACTGAAAAGGGGCTACAAGATGGGTTAGATATACTGTACAATTATTGCCAGAAATGGAAATTGGTCGTAAATGAAAATAAAACGAAGGTCATGCTTTTTAAAAAAGGCGGTCAGATAAAAAGGAACCTATTGTTCACATATAATAATACTGTAATTGAAATTGTAAATAAGTTTACCTATTGTCTTTACCACAGGCGGTTCTTTTGATCAAACGTTCGAATCATTAAGTGGCCAGGCATTAAAGGCAATCTTCAAAATGAAGTCATATATAAATCAATTTACTGATTATCGGTCAGTCACACTTGACATTTTTGACAAACTCATTTTGCCAATATTAAATAATGGCACAGAGATATGGGGATTCTCAAATGCGGAAAAGTTAGAGAAAGTACACCTTCAATTTTGTAAACAACTTTTATGTGATAAAACACAAACTCAAAACAATTTCATATATGGAGAACTCGGGAGAGTCCCTTTAAAAAATCAACGTATGGTCTATATTATCTGGTTCTGGTCAAAAATTACACGTACGAGTGATCGCAAATATATAAAAAATATGTATAATGTTATGTTAGATGATCTGATCATAAACCCAAACAAATTAAACTGGGCATCTCAAGTTAAAGGGTTATTGGAACGAACAGGATTTAATGAAGTTTGGTATTCTCAAGAAGTAGAAAACATAACGTATTTCATTAATATATTTAAACAACGAATTAAAGATACGTTTATACAAAATTGGAATGCTGAATTATCGGATTCCACTAGAGCTAGTACATACAGAATAATATCAGATTTCAGGTTTTAGTATTATCTAGATGTACTAAATATAAAGAAATTTAGAGCTTTTTTTACAAAACTAAGAGTCTCTAGTCACAGGTTAGAAATAGAAACTGGTCGATGGCATAGACCAAATAAAACACCAAGATCCGAAAGAAAATGCCAGATATGTAATATACTAGAAGACGAATTTCACTAAGTATTGGGGTGTTCACTATATCAAGATATTAGAAAACAATATGTTAACAAATATTTTTGGAAACGGCCAAACATACCAAAATTTATTGAACTTATGACAACAGAAAACAAGAGTTTATTAAAGAAACTGTCCGTTTTCATTTGTAAAAGTTTTAAAAGAAGAGACGACATGTTTTATAAATAAATATCACTTTTCTCCATTTTTGTCCACAGATATAAATGTGTTCTGATCAGTACTTAGGAATATTAATTTAAAAATATATATTAAACACTTATATACTTAATAGTTGTCAAATACTTTTTAACTAGTAATATATACAGATGATCTTGAAACTCACCTATGAAATTAGACAAATTGTCATTAACTGGAAAATATTGTGTGTATTTTATATACATGTTTATATGTATGTACTATTTGCATGTGAACTGTTGGGCGTAATGCCTTATGTTTGAATAAAATATCTATCTATCTATCTATATACATGACTTGTACGTTAAGTACACCATCTTAACATATATACATGACTTGTACGTTAAAGGGACGCAAGGCAATCTTGATGTTTTTATCAAGCATCAATATTAGCATCTCTACTTATTTATCAAGGAACATTTTGACTTTAAACCGGCTTGCATATCATTAAATAAAATTCTGTGTTTTCAATTTTCTATGTTATTTTACCAAATGTTGAAATATATTATTGGTGCAGTATTATCAAAAGTCAGTAATATGCAAACACAATTTGGTTTATACTATTCTTATGATTATTATTAATGATTGAAATAATGCATATTTAGAAAAACTAACGGGACGCCGCGAGTTTTCAAAAAATCAAGATTGCCATGTGTCCCTTTAAGTACACCATCTTAACATATATACATGAGTTATCAGTGAACAAGAATTTTTAATTTCCCTGTTTTTTTATGAAGACTAACATATTACTAGGTAGTTTCTGAAAAAATAATGATGTGTTGGTGATTTAACTTTTTAGCAATATTAATCTTTATTAATACACCCACAAAGCAAAAGTGGAGTTTTGAATTCAGAAGCAGCTGAAAATTGGGTATGGCTTTAGAAATCACCCAATATTTTAGAGAAAAAAAAGAAGCAAATGAAAAATGTTATTGGAAGCTAAACAGTTATCAATACAAAAGTAAGAAAACCCTTAAAATGATAAAAATAGTAGAAATCTTTGAAGTTTGTAATTGCAGCACACATTCTAATGAAACAAAAAAAACACAGGAAATTGCATTTTTGACAAATTTTGGGCAAGACGAACTTATAGAAATAATAATTAGAAGTTTGTAATAAACTGGTATATATAATAGAGAATTATAAGTTTATGAATTTAATGTGATAAAAAGTATATGTCGGTGTTCATTTACAAGATTTAACAATTAAAAATGTTAAAAACCCATAATGTGCTTTGGTTTTATTTTTTTTATATCAAAAGTCATTTAAATGACTGGCATACATACACCTGATATACAAACATCACATCTAATTTTATAAAAAAAAAATTGTGTTAACATAGATGATATGAACATGATATTTACATAATGACATTTTTTATTTTTTATTTTTTTTTATTTTTATTTTTTTATAATTTTTTTTTTTTATAATTTTTTTTTGTGTTTTTTTACAAAGAGATGATCATGTACAGTTTATTTACAATATATATATATATCTCAAAAACACTGGTAATTAAAATATTCCCTACTATTAGACAACAGACAAGATAGGACACAGTAAAATCTAAAATGGCATGTGGCGACATAAAAACACATTATAATCACTTAAAAAAGTACATAAAAACACATTAATCAATAACTTATAATAAACAATGACTTTAATATAACAACACATTAATCAAGAAAAACACATTAATCAATAACTTGATAAACAATATAACTTATAATATTTACATAATGACATTTTTAATTTTTAATTTTTTTTTAATTTTTAATTTTTTATATTTTTTTTTGTGTTTACATAGATGATATAAACATGATATTTACATAATGACATTTTTAATTTTTAATTTTTTTTTTATTTTTATTTTTTTATAATTTTTTTTTGTGTTTACATAGATGATATGAACATGATATTTACATAATGACATTTTTAATTTTTAATTTTTTTTATTTATTTTTTTTTATAATTTTTTTTTGTGTTTTTTTACAAAGAGATGATCATGTACAGTTTATTTACAATATATATATATATCTCAAAAACACTGGTAATTAAAATATTCCCTACTATTAGACAACAGACAAGATAGGACACAGTAAAATCTAAAATGGCATGTGGCAACATAAAAACACATTATAATCACTTAAAAAAGTACATAAAAACACATTAATCAATAACTTAATAAACAATGACTTTAATATAACAACACATTAATCAAGAAAAACACATTAATCAATAACTTGATAAACAATAACTTATAATATTTACATAATGACATTTTTTATTTTTTATTTTTTTTTTATTTTTATTTTTTTATAATTTTTTTTTGTGTTTACATAGATGATATAAACATGATATTTACATAATGATATTTTTAATTTTTAATTTTTTTTTTATTTTTATTTTTTTATAATTTTTTTTTGTGTTTACATAGATGATATGAACATGATATTTACATAATGACATTTTAAATTTTTAATTTTTTTTTTATTTTTTTTTTTATAATTTTTTTTTTTGTTTTTTTACAAAGAGATGATCATGTACAGTTTATTTACAATATATATATATATCTCAAAAACACTGGTAATTAAAATATTCCCTACTATTAGACAACAGACAAGATAGGACACAGTAAAATCTAAAATGGCATGTGGCGATGTATAAAAACACATTATAATCACTTAAAAAAGTAAATAAAAACACATTAATCAATAACTTAATAAACAATGACTTTAATATAACAACACATTAATCAAGAAAAGCACATTAATCAATAACTTGATAAACAATAACTTATAATATTTACATAATGACATTTTTAATTTTTAATTTTTTTTTTATTTTTATTTTTTTATAATTTTTTTTTGTGTTTACATAGATGATATGAACATGATATTTACATAATGACATTTTTAATTTTTAATTTTTTTTTAATTTTTTTTTTTTATAATTTTTTTTTGTGTTTTTTTACAGAGATGATCATGTACAGTTTATTTACAATATATATATATATCTCAAAAACACTGGTAATTAAATATTCCCTACTATTAGACAACAGACAAGATAGGACACAGTAAAATCTAAAATGGCATGTGGCGACATAAAAACACATTATAATCACTTAAAAAAGTACATAAAAACACATTAATCAATAACTTAATAAACAATGACTCTAATATAACAACACATTAATCAAGAAAAACACATTAATCAATAACTTGATAAACAATAACTTATAATATTTACATAATGACATTTTTAATTTTTTTTTTATTTTTATTTTTTTATATTTTTTTTTTGTGTTTACATAGATGATATAAACATGATATTTACATAATGACATTTTTAATTTTTAATTTTTTTTTAATTTTTATTTTTTTATAATTTTTTTTTGTGTTTACATAGATGATATGAACATGATATTTACATAATGACATTTTTAATTTTTAATTTTTTTTTAATTTTTTTTTTTTATAATTTTTTTTTGTGTTTTTTTACAAAGAGATGATCATGTACAGTTTATTTACAATATATATATATATCTCAAAAACACTGGTAATTAAAATATTCCCTACTATTAGACAACAGACAAGATAGGACACAGTAAAATCTAAAATGGCATGTGGCGACATAAAAACACATTATAATCACTTAAAAAAGTACATAAAAACACATTAATCAATAACTTAATAAACAATGACTTTAATATAACAACACATTAATCAAGAAAAACACATTAATCAATAACTTGATAAACAATAACTTATAATATAACAACACATAAATCAAAAACTTATAACAACACATTAATCAAGAAATTAAATGCATAAAAACATATTAATCAAGAACTTATAACAAACATAAATCAATAATTTATAACAAACATAAATCAATAACTTATAACAACACTTTAATGAAGAACTTATAACAACACATTAACAACACATTAAAGATATAGTGGCCAGATAATATAATATATATAATATATAACACTTTTATTTGAACTTAAAAGAAAATAGTGTTTTCTGAAACAGCACAAACTAAATACTATTTATTCCAGTACTTAAAGTACCGTAATACAAATAAGGAATTTCTACTTTAAATGTTTAAAAAAAAGAAAAGTATTACAAATAAGAAATTTCTGCTTTAAATGTTTAAAAGAAAAATACCAAAGGAAGGTATGTCATATGGAGCAGCCTCCCAAAGAGAGCGAGAAAGGATTCAGGAAAATCCAGTATTTTCTTATTTTTAAATATTATTTACCTATGTAATTTAATTAGATTATACTTATAACATTTAACCCCAGGAACATTATTTTAACAAAACGTGGTAGTGGACCAGGAGCTGACACTAAAATGCAGTATATATGGTGAATGCAGTATGTATGGTGAAGCAGTATATATGGTGAAGCAGTATATATGGTGAATGCAGTATATATGGTGAAGCAGTATATATGGTGAATGCAGTATATATGGTGAAGCAGTATATATGGTGAATGCAGTATATATGGTGCAGTATATATGGTGAAGCAGTATATATGGTGAATGCAGTATACATGGCGAATGCAGTATATATGGTGATGCAGTAGATATGGTGAATGCAGTATATATGGTGAATGCAGTATATATGGTGAAGCAGTATATATGGTGATGCAGTATATATGGTGATGCAGTAGATATGGTGAATGCAGTATATATGGTGATGCAGTAGATATGGTGAAGCAGTATATATGGTGAATGCAGTATATATGGTGAATGCAGTATATATGGTGAATGCAGTATATATTGGTGAATGCAGTATATATGGTGATGCAGTAGATATGGTGCTCTGTCTTGTGGTTTCATAAGAAGAAGACTTTTCTTATTCTTTTTTCTCTTAGTCTAAGCATGGGACCCTGGGATGGGGAGTTTGTTACCAGGGTGACCATTTATTAAATTTGGTAGAGGAACATACACTTTTACTATCAGATATATATGAGAGCTCTATACCTTGAGGTTTCAGGGAAGATTTTTTTTTTAATTCCTACATAACTCTTATTTAAAACTGTGACCCAGGAAGTGATTGATGTGATTTCACACAAGGGTCACCATTTGAGCAAACTGTTAAAGGACCATAATGTTATGCTGCATGTTACAATATATGAGATCTCTATGCATTGTGGTTTTAGGAAGAATATATTATTTTCCTGATCATGGAGTGGAGTCAAATTTGACCCCAGGATCACTAGAAAAAATGTGTCCATGGGACACTCATGCTCCACTTAAGCAGTTAGTGATATAAAAATGTATGTTCATAGTGAAATACTTTTGGTAGGCAAATGCTGCTGTATGGCCAATATTTTCTAAAGTTTAACTATAATCAAACTTGACCTTTTTTGATACTAGACATATAAACAACAAATATGATTGAGTATCTATAACAGTTTTCTTTAGAATGAAGGGATACTGATGCGGATGGTCGGACGAACAAGAAGCAATCCTCTAGTCCCCTTCCAGTTTCACCGGTAGGGGACTGACAAGCTCTGGGACAACGGTCGCTCAAGTCCGTTTTGGTTTCTCAATGCACTTAAAAAAACTCCTGACATTTCATTTATTATATAGGTATACAAAGAAAAAAAAATGAAAGGTGTGCACATGAGAAACCACCAGTAGTCACAATAGGCTGCAAGTGCATGCTTTTTGTCATTTTATTTTGTTTTTTTTGTTGTGTGAGGTAGTGCAGAAATAAAAATTTCTGATTTCTCCCGGTTTTATTTGTTTTTCAAATTTCCTGATGTTTCCCTGCAGGTGGTTTTTTCCTCCTTTTTTAATATTTTCCGTTTTTCGGAGACACTACTCTGAATTTATTTTGCCTTTTAAATAAAATAAAATGTTGAAGATTATAACTGTAATACCCTTACTCCACTTTTGTTTGTTTGTGGTAATACTCATCTGTAAGATATATTACCTTAAAAGGTTAATTTAACTGAGAACCATAAAGATAGTTATGAGTACTAAATGTAACTGTGCGAAACTTAAGTTGTCAACTGAAGTTGAGCCTATTTAAACATTTATCAACCTTCAAAATTGTCTTAATAGGTAACCAGTACATTTGAAGAGGGTGGGCCCCCACTCCCCCAATGAAAGGGATGGACCCCATCCCCCGAACCAACCTGCTTTGAAAATAAGGTAAATAAGGTAAACTAGAAAATGTGTCCATGAGACATGTATGTGCCACTTCAGCACTGTCAGTCACCTGCCAATAAAGTGTGTATTCACAGGGGCGTAGCTGGGTGAATTTAACCTGTACACCCGATAGGGTTCCAAAGGGCAACCGCTCAATGGTCAGTGGGGCTCTTGACAATCGTATATTAGATTTCAGAATTTTTAGCTTGGATTAAATATATGTAGATCTATAATTGAAGTACATATATTTATATTTTTTGTAACAAATTAAGGTCGGGGAAAATAAGAGCGCAATGACTGTGCTGGAAATATTTTACCCCTAACCTCATACCTGATTTTTTTTTCATTTTTGAACCATTTTTTTTTTCCATTTTTCCTGGTGAACTGTACACCCGGGCGTACGGGCATATTCTTGGCTATGCGCCTGATTCTCACTGTCTTTCTCTCAGCACAAACATGTTGCTGTCATGTAGATGTTTAAAGGGACACAAGGCAATCTGTTACAGATGTAAGTAGTTATGGAATCTGAATAGACTGTTACAGATGTAAGTATTTATGGAGTCTGAAAGCTTATTGTAGTTGTTCGATAGCAACATTTCTAAAATTTATGTATAACTTTGAATTTTTAATAGTATATTTTGCACCAATATTTACATAACGTTAACTTCATTGAATCCGTAGAAGTGCCAAACTTTAACAAGTTAACTTATTTGATTTTTGTCCCTACCATTTATTATAACAGCAAATATTTATTTCTCAATTTATTGTGACAATATTTTAAAAACACCCTTTATTCGGGTAGTAAAGAATAATTTTTTCTGAGAGGTGTTAGGCTAATTTAAGTGATAGATGTTGTAAAGAACAAGAGGCCCAAGAGGGCCTGTAGACGCTCTACTTGTATGATGTGATTCAAAAACATAAACATGGAAGAGGCCAACCCAAGAAAAATGTTTCCTATATATAACTCTATGTAAACTTTGGGTTATCGTGGCGGCCATTTTGAATAATTTTTAATATTTGACGATAATGAAAAACACAAACTTGATAGAGGCTAACCCAATGAACATGTATATGATATTTCACAAGAATGGAATAAGTCGTTTAGGAGATGTCGTTTGAAATTTCCTTAAATTTGACCTGGTTTTAGCCATGGTGGCCATCTTGGATGACTGGCGGCCGTGAAAAATACAAATCTGAGAGGGACAATCCCAAATATCATTGTGCTTAAGTTTCATCAAAATCCTTCAAGCGGTTTCACAGAAGATGTAATTTTTAACCTTTTCACTCTATGTACATTTTGAGTCGCCGTGGCGGCCATTCTGATTATTCGATGATAACGAAAAACACAAACTTAATAGAGGCCAACCCAAGGAACATGATTGTATATGATATTTCAGTAGAATGGAATGAGTGGTTTCGGAGAAGATGTTGTTGGAAATTTAGTTAAATTTGACCTAGTTTTAACCATGGCGGCCATCTTGGATGAATGGCAGCCGCGAAAAATATAAATCTGAGAGGGACTATCCCAAATATTATTGTGCTTAAGTTTCATCAAAATCTTTCAGGCTGCTTGAGAGAAGATGTAATTTTTAACCTTTTCCTATATAACTCTATGTAAATTTTGGGTCGCCGTGGCAGCCATTTTGATTATTTGACGTTAACGAAAAACACCAACTTGATAGAGGCTAAGAAATATAAAAAGATCGGACAGGGAAAGTAGCATTCAAGGAGGACAGTCAACCACAAAACACAGAAACAAACACGCAAACAGACAAACAAGAAGGCAAAAGCAATAATAAATGCAAACGACATCACAAACACAAAAAGGGTTGACAATAGGGCTACCGCCTTGGAACGGTCAGTGGCAAAGTAGGCCACTGGGGGTTTAAACCGCTTCTAGGGTGCACCAAACCTCACACTTACCCTACTGTCATCCCATTAAAACAGGACAGTGTAAATAAAGAAATCCCCGCCTTGATCTAATCTCTAACCAACAAGGCAGCATCAATAGGCAATATAAGTAAAACACAAATATGCTCGTGTAAATATAATACAAAAAAATAATAGCCTAGAAAGCCACAATGAAGGTACTCAATGACTTTGCAGAAGCCAGAGCAGTAAGAGAATAAACCATTAAGGGCACGACAAGAAAGATCATGGACAAACATCAAATGCCACCGTCCCAATGGGCTTTAGGTAGGCGTCATCATAGGGTCCACAGCCTGTCCGGTCATCGTACAATTAAAGAGGAAAGCATAGTGGCGAACTGTAAAAGAGTCCACCACCAAGCATGCAGTACGATGCAAAATGATAGGGTCATAACCTCTTTTGATAAACTTCTTAACAAGTCTAACAAAGATAGTATGAAAGTGATCATGACCTAGAATCTTACGAAGTTTATAAATCACATCACCATAGAAGTCAGGTTGTGATAGTCCTTGTCGCAGAAGAGTCCAAGGAACATGTATATGATATTTCACAAGAATGGAATAAGTGATTTCGGAGGAGGTCGTTTGAAATTTACTTAATTTTGACCAAGTTTTAGCTATGGTGGCCATCTTGGATGACTGGCGGCCACAAAAAACACAAATCTGAGAGGGACTATCCCAAATATCATTGTGCTTAAGTTTCATAAAAATCTTTCAGGCGGTTTTAAAGAAGATTTTTAACCTTTTCCTATATAACTCTTATGTAAACTTTGGGTCACCGTAGTGGCCATTTTGATTATTAGACGAAAACGAAAAACACAAACTTGATAGAGGTCAACCCAAGGAACATGTATATGATATTTCACAAGAATGGAATAAGTGGTTTCGTCGGAGATGTTGTTTGAAAATTCCTTAAAGTTGACCTAGCTTTAGCCATGGTGGCCATCTTGGATGACTGGCGGCCGCGAAAAACATAAATCTGAGAGGGACAATCCCAAGTATCATTGTGATTAAGTTTCATCAAAATCCTTCAACCGGTTTCAGAGAAGATGTCATTTTTAACAATTTCCTATATAACTCTATGTAAAGTTTGAGTTGCAGTGATGGCCATTTTGATTATTCGACGATAACGAAAAACACAAACTTAATAGAGGCCAGCCCAAGGAACATGTAAATGATATATCAGTAGAACTGAATAAGTGGTTTCGGAGGAGATGTCGTTTGAAAATTCCTTAAAGTTGACCTAGCTTTAGCCATGGCGGCCATCTTGGATGACTGGCGGCCACGAAAAACATAAATCTGAGAGGGACTATCCCAATTATCATTGTGATTAAGTTTCATCAAAATCCTTCAACCAGTTTCAGAGAAGATGTCATTTTTAACCTTTTCCTATATAACTCTATGTAAACTTTGAGTCGCCATGTCGGCCATTTTGATTATTAAACGATAACGAAAAACACAAACTTGATAGAGGCCAGCCCAAGGAACATGTAAATGATATATAAGTAGAACGGATTAAGTGGTTTCGGAGGAGATGTCGTTTGAAATTTCCTTAAAGTTGACCTAGCTTTAGCCATGGCGGCCATCTTGGATGACTGGCGGCCGTGAAAAACATAAATCTGAGAGGGACAATCCCAATTATTATTGTGATTAAGTTTCATCAAAATCCTTCAACCGGTTTCAGAGAAGATGTCATTTTTAACCTTTTCCTATATAACTCTATGTAAACCTTCAGTCGCTGTGGCGGCCATTTTGATTATTCGACGATAACGAAAAACACAAACTTGATAGAGGCCAGCCCAAGGAACATGTAAATGATATATCAGTAGAACGGAATAAGTGGTTTCGGAGGAGATGTCGTTTGAAATTTCCTTAAAGTTGACCTAGCTTTAGCCATGGCGGCCATCTTGGATGACTGGCGGCCGCGAAAAACATAAATCTGAGAGGGACTATCCCAATTATCATTGTGATGAAGTTTCATTAAAATCCTTCAAGCAGTTTCGGAGGAGATGTCGATTTTATAAAATTGCTAACAGACAGACTGACGGACAGACGAAAAGAGATCGCATAAGCCCTCCTGGCCTTTGGCCAGTAGAGCTGAAAATGCACCAAACCATTTATAACTGCTGCATAAACTGAATTGGGTTTTAAGGTGCACCAACACATGAAAGATTATATGGCGCCTAACAGGTATGAACATGTCAGGCTCATCCTTCATGTACATCGAGATAAAATATGGAGAATGGGCCTAGAACTTTCTCACCTGCAGATTTGCAGAGTTGCTGCAAATTCTATTGTAGACACTCCATTTACGCTGGAGCCACGTTTATTGTTTTTCTGCTACTGTTCAGTGAATTGAGTGAGATCATGCACCTGAAACAACGCACTGCCTGGTGTCATGATGAAGACCTTTAATGAGCATTAATAAAAAATGATAAAATGAATATGAATTTGGGATGGTTCTACCCCTCTGCCTACCCCTCTAACGGGATCTGCAGTGGCCCTTAGTATTCTTTGACCCGAAACAAAACGGGGCACCTGGAACTACACGGGGCTAAATGTTTGCTTATTTGATATATTTGCAAGTCTGGACATTTTTTAAATAATCTAAAATACATGAGCAGGGAAAATTGTGTTTAAACAGAAAATGATTTTTTACTACCAATGATTCTATACACCACAATGCATTTTTCAATAGTTCACAACATTTCATATACCGGTATACAATGCACAAACATATTAATGGATTAGAATTTAGAACGAAAGCTAATTGCTTATAGTATTCTTCATCTAAGGACGATAATTTGTAATTACAAATAAATAGAGTTTAATAAGTTAAATCTTATTCTCATATCGGGGCCATTTCTCTACCTCGGGAGATATTTCTCGTATCTCAAAAACACTGGTTATCAAACTATATATTACATACTTTAAATGATATTTTATTAATATGTCTAATGATTCATGTCTTTTTACACCAGTTTGCAGGAGAACACCAAGATGACGTTACGTCATACAAACAAAACAAGTGGAACCGGAACTCTTCGTTAATTTCCGTAATCGGTATTCCCTAGTGGCGGAATCTGACGACGATGTCCGTAAAACAATCGGAACGTCATTTGGCGTTCCCGCCACTGACGGAAAAGGCCGAACAATGTTCCGTACTGCGAAATAACTCCCACTGGGAGATATTTCGCAGTAGAGCAAACGAGTATATATAGCTTTTCTATTCCCAGTATTTCCTATACAAATCACAGACAAATATGTAATATTGTTATTTATCATGCTGCACATTTTAAAGCTCACGACTTATCCGAAACATTGAGAGTAGCAAGAAATGACAGACAAAAAAACATAAAAACTTCCAGACAAAAATAAATTTGGTTCACCAAAAAGGGCTATCGGTTTACTATAGGTCTCAGTCCATTCACAATGAACTCTAGCCAGGTGTTCAGGTCATAAAATGATGTATATATGTCAACTGAACGTATAAGTTTATTCTCCATTCTGAATGCTCTTAATATATTTATAATATAATTGGAATATTTCTGTTTATGTTCTATAATTATTTATCTCATTGTATGTTTTCTTTTGTTTTGTTGTTTATTTTTTTCGAATTGTTTGAAAAACAACAACTTCTATTATTATGAATCCATAACATATGTATCAACTACTAATATATTGTCAATTACCAGAACTGTATATCATATGTATGTAATTCTGTATTTATTAATATTTGTGAACTCATGGGCAGAATTCCTAACTGTTTGAAAATAAAAGATATAAGTTTATTCATGGATTCTTAAAAACCCATGATTGAGTATGGGTAAAATGAATTATGTGTTGGTAACTCTTTATTTGGTGCTCCGGTTAAGTCATTTATATTGTGTCTATAAAATTTGGATTCTCAGAATAGGTAAATTATATATATACCTCATTGTCAGTTATAGGTATAGAAAAGGTGTACATTATGGAGGGATTTTTCTAGGTCCAGTTTGGTCCTATCCCAATCCAAAATATTGTCATATTTCCAAAAGGCTCGTGGCCCCACTTCCAAAAATGCAGAAAAATGCCTGATGTGTTGTAAACTGTGGCTGTTGTAGGTGAGATAGCTACTATAAATTCGGTTAAAAATTTGGTTGCCATGAAAAATATGGATCCTGCAAATTTGTGAAAACTATTTAAGGTTTAAAAATTATTAGGACCAAACAGTGAAAAGTAGAAGTGACAGTATGAAATCAACATTCAGACCTGTACTATTGATACATGAATAGGGAACCTGTTTAATACTGAATCGATTCAACAAGTTGGATAAAAAGTTTGAGAGGCAATCAGTATATAATGTAATATATTTATTACATTAGTGTAATATGATAAATATAGCCTTAATACTCTCCCACTCTGCAAATTACGTGATAAAATTAGCATTTTTTTTGTGATACAAAGCAAGATGAAAACAATAATAAAAACAACTGCTTTTTGCTATACATGGGATACCTACTCTCAGTTAAGTTGTGGTTGCCATGAAAATAAAAAAGATCATGCAAATTTGTGAAAATTATGAGGTTTAAAAATTAAGGACCAAACAGTGAAAAGTAGTACACAGTATCAAGTCAACACTCCCACTTATACCATTGATATATAAATAGGGGATCTGTTTAATATTGAATTTTATCACATAACGTCCCTTGTTAGCAGTGTCGAACACCCATTTAATATTCTATTGTATGACACACGTGTAATACAACCTGGAACGATTTTGATTGGTTGAGTAAAACGTGTAACACTACGCAAGTGTATTAACTGAAACTATTTTATTTATTACAAATTCACCCAGATCTGAGTCATAAACTTATTATTTGTGACAGCTTATACAAATAACGCACGTTATACAAAACATTGATGTTGGTTTGTTAAAATGTTGGCGTAAACTGCTGTTTTGTAAAGAGGTAAAACAAGAACTCTTTTATACGCAACGTTATGTGTTAGACGCGACGTTACGACGTCACATATTTATGACGTTTTGGCGCTAAAATGTGTTTGACGTCGTGGCGGTTCTATGTCCATCTGAATTATTTTTTACTAATTTGATTGCAATGTTATGTGATAAAAAGGATCTTAAACTCGTTCCCATTCCATATAAGATTTATGAAAGGCTCGTTAAAATTAAAATAATTCACAACTCGTTTCATAAATCTTATATGAAATGGGAACTCGTTTAAGATCCTCTATGATTCAACCAGTTGGATAAATATTATGAGAGTTAATTACTATATAATGTTTGTATGATGATATGGTGACTCAGTCTTCTCCATACCATACCACACCGAACACCACAACTACCTCTCAAATTTTCATAATGCAGTATTTGAACAGTTGCAGAAATCAAAGACATTTCGATGCAATGACTCTGAGCTGAATGTAAAAGACTGAATTACGATTCAGCCTTTATTTCTATATTTATTACACTAGTGTAATATGATAAATATATCATAGCTTTATTACTTTCCCACACTGCAAGTTATGTGAAAAAATAATTTTCAGAACTTTTTTTTTTTTTTTAAATTACATGTAGTAGATCTAGCACTTTTTTATTGTGGTACAAAGCAAGATGAACATTCTCTGATCAGTAAGCTAACACAATACCATATATGCAACTGTTATTTTGCAAGGGCAAATTATATTGTACAATTTTGTGTGTATTAACTGTTTTTACTATAGTTTGAAGTATTAAAAACCTAAATTTTGGTGCATTAAAAATGATACTGGATCCACCCCAAGCACCATCTTTTTTTTTCTTTTTTTTCCCCATAATATCGTTTTTTCCATAATAGCCTAAGCACCCACTCCAAGTACATTTTTTTTTCCATAATACCATTTTTTCCATAATACCCTCCCTAAGCACCCACTCCAAGTACATTTTTTCACCCCCATAATACTGTTTTTTCCTTGATACCCTAAGCACCCACTCCAAGTACATTTTTTTTTTCCATAATAGCCTCCCTAAGCACTCACTCCAAGTACATTTATTTTTTTCCAAAATACCGTTTTTTCCTTAATACCCTAAGCACCCACGCCAAGTACATTATTTTTTTTTTCATAATACCACAAGCACCATCTTCATACATTTGGGTTTTCAGTCCTTATATTTTGTAGCATTTTTAAAGACATATCTGTGTCCTTAAAAAGCATGGATAGTTTGCTTGCTTGCATGCTACAGTACCAATTAGCTCAGGTAAATCAAATGAATAAAAAAGTTTAGCATAGCTTTTAAGGGTACAGCATTACGTGTACGAGTATTAACTTTCATACCCCATCCAACCCCTTCTCCAAGAAGGGAAAATGGAGTTGGCTGGGGTATGAAATCAAATCCTAATTTCGGTTTAAAATGTTTGCATATTGTAAAAATGAAAACACTGAATAGGTAATTTAAAACAGGTTATAGCATTGTCAGTAAAACATGTTTTTAAACGTGTTTTTATTGTCGAAATATCCGTTATAAAATCCTGCTAATATGTTTTCCCATCGCTTAAATGAATTAAAACGGGACCACGTAATGTTAAACATTTAAACATTGATATAATTGTTTGTAGATATTAGAAATGCTGGGTTAAAGGATGTGAGTTTCAAAAATAGTGGTATTTTGTTACTTTTCTAAGCGAAGTATCAGAATTACCTCAAATATATTAAAAACAACTTATTTCATTATACAAACGTATTGCTTTGAGCACTTCTAATGTTTGGCATTTGTCAAGAATTGCCCATTACGTCATAGTTTAAAAAATGCTGAAACATGTTCACAAATGATTGTTAATCTCAAATAAAGACATTCCAAATTTCATTATTTTGAAATTACCTCCCTTTTCATTGAAATATGAATGATTTTCAATGACCTATGTTACCATCATATTTGCTTGAATTATTTTTATCATCACTATGCTTTGTAGCATTATTATTGGCCATATCTATGCCACTTCATAACTGACCTAGAACATGCACAGCTTTGTATCCCAAATATGGAAATGACATGCATTTTAAGTGCTTAATTAATTTTGCACAGTATAGTTATATTCTGAGGCCTGATTATAGCCTTTGTCTAGTATTGCTGCCCTGACTATTATCTACAGTATAGTTATATTCTGAGACCTGATTATAGCCTTTGTCTAGTATTGCTGCCCTGACTATTATCTAGAGTATAGTTATATTCTGAGGCCTGATTATAGCCTTTGTCTAGTATTGCTGCCCTGACTATTATCTAGTGTATAGTTATACTCTGAGGCCTGGTTATAGCCTTTGTCTAGTATTGTTACCCTGACTATTATCTACAGTATATTTATATTCTGAGGCCTGATTATAGCATATATAGCTAGCTTTATCTAGTATTTCTGCCCTGACTATTATCTAGAGTATAGTTACAATCTGAGGCCTGATAATGGCCTTTGTCTAGTATCGCTACCCTGAATATTATCTAGAGTATAGTTATATTCTGAGGCCTGGTTATAGCCTTTGTCTAGTATTGCTGCCCTGACTATTATCTACAGTATAGTTATATTCTGAGGCCTAATTATAGCCTTTGTCTAGTATTTCTGCCCGGACTATTATCTACAGTATAGTTATATTCTGAGGATTTGTCTAGTGTTGCTGTCTGAATATTATCTAGAGTATAGTTATATTCTGAGGCCTGATTATAGCCTTTATCTAGTATTTCTGCCCGGACTATTATCTACAGTATAGTTATATTCTGAGGATTTGTCTAGTGTTGCTGTCTGAATATTATCTAGAGTATAGTTATACTCTGAGGCCTGGTTATAGCCTTTGTCTAGTATTGTTACCCTGACTATTATCTACAGTATAGTTATATTCTGAGGCCTGATTATAGCCTTTGTCTAGTAATTCTGCCCTGACTATTATCTACAGTATAGTTATATTCTGAGGCCTGATTATAGCCTTTGTCTAGTATTACTGCCCTGAATTTTAGCTAGAGTATAGTTATATTCTGAGGCCTGATTTTAGCCTTTGTCTAGTATCGCTGCCCTGAATATTATCTAGAGTATAGTTATATTCTGAGGCCTTATTATAGCCTTTGTCTAGTATCGCTATGCTGAATATTATCTAGAGTATAGTTATATTCTGAGGTCTGATTATAGCCTTTGTCTAGTATTGCTGCCCTGACTATTATCTACAGTATAGTTATATTCTTTATTGCTGCCCTGAATATTATCTAGAGTATAGTTATATTCTGAGGTCTGATTATAGCCTTTGTCTAGTATTGCTGCCCTGAATATTATCTACAGTATAGTTATATTCTTTATTGCTGCCCTGAATATTATCTACAGTATAGTTATATTCTGAGGCCTGATTATAGCCTTTGTCTAGTATTGCTGCCCTGAATATTATCTACAGTATAGTTACATTCTGAGGCCTGATAATGGCCTTTGTCTATTATTGCTACCCTGAATATTATCTAGAGTATAGGTATGCAATACTTTGTATTTTGCTTTTACGAAAAAAGAAACAAACAAAATTAAGCTGTACTAATAACAAAATATTTTTTTATTTTTTTTTATTCAAGAGGGCCTGTAGATGCTCTAATTGCTTAAACGGCCCTTATAAACGGCCCTTATATCAAGGGGTGTCATCATAATTTCCCATCAGTACTTCTTTTAACAAATTGCGAAAATAACACACAAAACAACAACACCCACAACAGAAACTTAAACCCTTGACCCTCGATAACAACTTAAACAAGATGTCATATGGTCATTTAGGGACTCGAGGCACAACAATTATGTAAAATGGGTTTTGACCACTTGTAGTGGGGCCCCTTTATGCAGGCAGTCAAAACCCATTTGATATAGTTGTTGTGCCTCGAGTCCCTAATAACCATACTTAATTAGAACTAAGGGTTGTTTTTGTAAAAACAGTTGTCCCTATTGGAGAAAGGGCATAAATCTGCCAAAAATCATTCAACTGAAACACGACAATGACATGTGCAACTAGGCTTGGTAATGGTCATCCTTACCAAGTTTCACTGAAATCTGGCCAGTGGATCAGGAGAAGTTGTTGGGACAAATTTTGTGTATTAAACCTTTAAAGGGGCATAACTCTGCCAAAAGTCATTCAACCAAAACACGAGGATGATATACGCAACCAAAATTCATTGAAAGCCAAATGGTGATTGAGGAGAACTATTCAAGACAAAGTTTGTGTATTAAACCTTTAAAGGGCCATAACCTGCCCAAAAATATTTCAACCGCAAGTTGGTGATGATATGCACAACTAGGCTTGGTAATGATCATCCCTGCAACGTTTCGCTGAAATCTGGCCAGGGGTTCAGGAGAAATATTCAGGAAAAAACAGCATTTTTAACTAAATCAAGGACCATAGCTCTGTTTCACTGGTTTGGTAAAGATCACATAAAAAATGAAGGGCATATATATCTTCTTAACGAGGCAA
The DNA here is from genome assembly GCA_037043455.1 of Cyrtodaria siliqua. NCBI lineage: Eukaryota > Metazoa > Mollusca > Bivalvia > Adapedonta > Hiatellidae > Cyrtodaria > Cyrtodaria siliqua. Next base: position 129,791 of record JAWPHD010003605.1, on the reverse strand, counting down.
AATATAAGTTTTTAACTAAAGGTCATAACTTTGCTATTACTTGTCCGATCTGGCTGTTTTTTAATTTCTCCAAGCTTTCATGAATATTAACAATTTGGTAAAGTAAGTTTGGTAAACAATGGACAACTCGGTATCCCATAAAACCAAACACAATTAATGAAAAACTTGCTTTTCTGTTTTAATATCTCATCATCCAATACAAAATCCAATAACCGTTTTCTTATGCAATTGCTTCTACATTATTTACTATAACCTGTACAATTTCTCTCCCCACCAAATATAATAGGCTCGAAATAAGCGTTTTTGTTAATTTTTTTGCGTTTTTTTGCTGTGTTTTTTGTTGTTTTTTTGTTGTTTTTTCGTGTTTTTTTTGCATTTGTTTGCATTTTTTTCTACTTCTGATTTTCGTCATGAAAAGAAAAAGTTACCATGAGGGCCTGTCAATGCAATTATTGGTCCACATAGGGAAAAAAAATTACCATGCAGACAAGGTTTTTCATTACTGGGTCATGCTGGCCTTGCCTTTTGACTTTTTGTCCCCAATATAAATAGAGGTCATGTGCTCAACCTTACCATTATATCTGTGACATTTTATGAATGTGGCTATAACAGTTAGAGTTACCATAAAGATAAGATGTTTCATGGATCAGATCATGGTGACCTTGACCTTTGAACTACTGACCCCAAAATGAAGAAAGGTCATCCTGCCACCTATGAAATCTGATGAATGTGGTTACACAAAAGTCAAAGTGTATTCTTGCCAATAAGGCTTTTTAGGTGCAGAATGTGACTGTGTTTGGTCACATCAGTGAATTAGGCAGAAATTCAAAATGTGGGTGTGCAAATCGTCAAACAGGTTTACAAAATAATTTGCAAACACGCGTGCTAAGTTCGGACCAGGTGTCTCTTCCAGGGCAGTTATTTTTTACAGATAGGTAAAAAAGTTACATTTCAGATCATCTTTCTTAAAAGTATAAATTTATACACAACATAACAATGTTGAGAAAGTTTGGAAATGTTGTTTAGCAAAAAAAACAAAAACGTTTTTGTACCCACCTATTCCCACAAATATTGGCCGTGATTTTTCTCAATGCTCAGTTTCACCATACCATATCATAGATAAATAAACTCTCGTGTGTAAGACATTGTGATGATCTAGTTCAATAAGCGAACCCCATAGTGTAAGTTCAGTTTTGCAATGGTAGTACCGGTACTTGTTTTATGGTGGAAATACTAGTTTTACAATGGAAATACTTTTTTTTATGGAAAACCAGCACGGTTTAAAATGGAAATACTAGGTCATGCTAAGAAAATCAGATGGTTGTAATGACCTTGACCTTGATCAAAGGACCTAGAATTTTGGTACACACTTTTTGTTGTTAGGATAACACACATCAATCTTGACTTTTTGACATCCTGTTTTTCCACAATAACTCATGATTAATAATTACTGAATAGTTTTAATTTCCAAGATGATATTACCTTATATTCAGTTTATATGTGCAAGCATAATGCATTTTAGTTAAATCAAGGTGGTAATTTTAATGATGTCTTTTGTTCTTTTAAGGGCCTATTTGCCAATTAACATGTCGCCATGCAGTTGTCAATCATTTATCCATTTCAACCAATCAAACCAAGACGATACCTCGGACAAACAACAACCCATGACACTGTATAATAAAGCATGTGCAACTATGTTATAATATAACCTGTTGTCAATATACTCCAACATCAACAAAAGGGCGGAGATATCTAAGGACACATGTCAATTCTGCGTGGTCATAGAAAAAGCATGGAAAGCTTGGATATTTACTGCCAGCATGCTCCAGACAGATCAGCTCATGGTATACAAAGTGAGGGCCAATTCCCCAATACTGCCTAACATTGAAAAAGCATGGAAAGCTTGCTTATTTACTGCTAGCAAGCATGCTCCAGACAGATCAGTTCAGGTGTATAAATTATGTTTTTCTTTGCAGCATTGCTAAATTGATTATTAAAGAAACAAACAGCGGCAATAACACTACAAAACCATTTATGGAAACTCTGTCCAGGTGTTCAGGACATATAATAATGTGCTGATTACAGTATCATAAAATACCCTGATTAATATGCGTTAAAGGGACACTGTCCGTAACTTTTAGCTTATAAAACACACAATAATTGTGTTCGCAAACATTACACACTAAACATTATTCAGTATTTACTAATTAAAAGCAAGATTGTTTACCTGAATTCAATCGCGGTACAAAAAAAAGAAAATCCACTTTGTGCATTTGAACTCGCAGTCCAAACCAAAATTACCCTTTCTTTACACTAGCAGTAATAATAGTGTGCCTGAGCGTTAAGTAGTCACACATCGCTCCCGACTGAGCTAAGCTAGCTATACATATTACGCAATACATACTATGGTGAAAACCTAATGCACTAATGGAAGTCACGTGATCGCAGAAAAGGTAAATAGTCCCACTTTATTTACATATAATAATTAAAACTCTTTTTTTTCAAACTCACAAATGTATTCCTACATACTTCTTGGGGTCTATCCTCATGTTTTCATGTATACATTTCACTGAATAAAAGTCGGACAGTTATTTGGTTATGCTCAATATCTGCTTACTTACGGACTGTGTCCCTTTAAATTAACAGTTGGTAACTCTTAATTCGAAGCTACAGTTTTTTGGTTAAAGCCATTTATAGTGGGTCTATTGAGTTTGTATTCTCAAAATATATCTGTTATACATATATATGGTTTACCTAGTCGTCAGCAGGTACATTTGCAAAACTTGGCTGTTGTTGGCGGGATAGCCACTTTAACTTCAGACATTTTTTATTGATGAGACTCGGTCGTCCATCATAAGGTGAATTATGACTCTCAAAAAACAGCAAAGTTAAAAAGTATGATAACTGAAAAAATGCCTAAATGTTTTTTTACATGGAACTGACAGAATATCACATAATTATCATAAAATCATTTAAAAGCTAAATATTAAAAAAAATACCAGGAATTGAATGTTGTTTAACGGCTCATCAACACAGTATAGGTTATTTAGAGCCGCCCCAGAGAGAGGGGAAGGATACATAGGAATAGTGCCCTACTCTTTATAATTATCGAATAGATTTCTATGGTTCTTTAACGTGCTCGGAGGATAGACCGATACACGGGATGTGTTGAACCATGCAGTGCAATATATAGTGAACAGAGCGGGAATTAGAACTCATCAATTTCAGACTATTTTTTTCATATAACTTGCAATATATTACCTTGATATCCCAGCTTGTCTAGGTTGTGATAGACTTTAAAAAGCAAACAATATGGTACAATTGTTATAAGCAACTTCTGTTTAAAGAAATATTGTGAGCAGCATAGTCTATAAATAGAATTTGTACAGGTAGATGGACCAGACTAGGTGTGTAAATAACATAGGTGCTTGCATTTCATTAATGTGTATTGATTATGCACATTGTGTTTCTGTAAAACAACTAACCCAGACTGGATTATTTGAAGTTTTAATTGATAGCACCAACTAGCTAACCCTACATATCAAGGTAACATATTGCACAATTGTAATTTATTGTAAAACTAAATTGTATTATACTGAACATGGACTTCTGAGCTATTTATTCCTGTTGGCAAAAAAATCTCTTTGGAGTGCCTTTTTAAAACCTTATGTTGTTGTAGTTTTGCAATCATGTTATGTTTCTAACTAGAATAAAGAGATGAGGTACTACTTGCAAGTCTCAAGTAAACATAGGTGGAAGTGTTTGTAATAAATATAATAAAAAACATGTATTGTCAATATACTCAGACATCAGCAATGGGGCGGATTACTTCTAAGCACAGCATCATGTAAATTGAATAACACCATGTGTCTGCTCTAACAGTGATTTACAGTTATTTATACAAATTATCTGCCCCTTAAACCTGAATTAGGTTATATATAATTATTAGGCATGCATTAAAAAAAATTCTCCACAGAGAAAAAAACTGTCATTAACCCTTAGTCCACTATGAATGTATAATGGACTGTCCTTTCTTTGAATTTGGACCATTCCATTTATGTTACAAAGGGGCGTTTTTGTTAAATGACTGATGAGCAGCCAGTGTAAACCATTGCCGAGTTATGATTTTTTTTATTATTACTTAATTTTGATTTATCTCAAAAACTTTACATAATATTTATATTATAAAGTACAAAATCAAAAAAATATAGGCCTATACTCATTAATTTTGACTACTGGTTGTGTACCAGTTATCGTCATTCACCAGATTTCGTCATTATCAATAAAAAGCTCGATGTTGTGCTTATTTTTCGACTCCACTTTACAAATCACTACACACTATCATCAGACGATTGGAGAGCAAAAAATAGTTTAGAAATGTTAACATACACTCTCAAATCAACTCGTTTACCTATATAAATACCGTTATAAACAAAACACAATCGGGGGAATCACGCGCTAATGCGCATGCGCAGGAAAATTTCCTTTTAAAATAGCTGACCTTTTACGTCGAACCCATTGAATCAATTTGACATGCACAAAAAACTAAAAGTATGTGATAAACGAAAACAACTAGTTCACGTCAATCAATTTAAATTTGCGGACAGTTATTTCCCTTTAAATTATTAACGTCGAAGTCAAGTAAATGACATCCGATACCTGCAGTTGAAAAAACATTTTAAAGTTGTAGATATATTTTTTTTCTAGATATTCTTAGTTTTTCGGACTTATATGATGCATTTGAGGTCAGCTAGGCCCCTGAAGTATAGAGTATGAACTATAAAGTCTGAAAACGAAAGTCGGAAGTCTGAAGTCTGAAGTGAGAAGTCTGAAGTGTGAAGTGTGAAGTATGAAGGCTGAAGTATGAAGTATGAAGTGAGAAGTCTGAAGTGTGAACCTTGAAGTATGAAGGTTGAAGTGAGAAGTCTGAAGTGTGAACTCTGAAGTATGAAGGCTGAAGTCTGAAGTGTGAAGTATGAAGTCTGAAGTGTGAACTCTGAAGCATGAAGTCTGAATTGTGAAGGCTGAAGTATGAAGTATGAAGGCTGAAGTATGAAGTATGAAGGCTGATGTGTGAACTTTGAAGTATGAAGTATGAAGGCTGAAGTATGAAGGCTGAAGTCTGAAGTGTGAAGGCTGAAGCATGAAGTATGAAGGCTGATGTGTGAACTTTGAAGTATGAAGGCTAAAGTATGAAGTCTGAAGTGTTAACTCTTTAAGTATGATGTTTTAACTCTTTAAGTATGAAGTTTTAAAGTTTGACTTCTGAAAACTGGAGTGTGATGTATAAAGTCAGAACTTTGAAGTATGAAGCGTGAACTCTGAAGTATGAAGCGTGATCTCTGAAGTATGAAGCGTAAACACTGAAGTATGAAGTCAGAAATGTTAACTTTGAAGTATGAGGTCTCTGCCAGTGTTTGACTGAAATGTGTGACTGTGTGTTTCTTTTTTAATATATCATTGGATCCTTTATCCTTCAAATAGACCAGCTAATAGATCTTAAAGGGACACACGGCAATCTTGATTTTTTATTAAAAACTCACGTCTTCTCGTTAGTTTTTCTGGTAACTTGCATTCGTTCAATCATTAATATTAATTGTTAGAATAGTTCAAAGCAAATTGTTTTTACATATTATTGACTTTTGATAATATTGCACCAATAATATATTTAAAAAATGTGTAAAATAATGAAGAAAATAGATTTTTTTTATTTAATTCTAATGCAAGCAGTTTTAAATTTAAAGTGATACAGGATTAATAAATCACTGTACTAATTGTAATGCCTGAAAAGTCCAGACTCTATTGTGACCATTACGCTCCAGATAAGTGTCTCTCCGGATTGCGCTTGTTCCGTGTCTTCGGATTGCGCTTGTTCTGTACTTGTAGTCGGAAGGACTATAAACCTTAGAATGACACACACACAGACTTGTAATGCTTCATATAAAACTCAAAATTGCCATGTGTCCCCTTTAAATTGTAGTTACATAATACTTTGTGCCATTTGAAAGACATGTTTAGTGGGGATACCTACTTACATATTATTTAATAATCAATAATTATAAACAAACAATAATTAATTGTTGATTAACTATATTTCTTTTACTCGTGATGTGTCTTAGGTTGCTTAACTTTAGTAAAATTTTAAACTTAAATTTTAAAATTCACTTACTTCTTGCTTGGACATTTACAGAAAAAACTGAGACAGGTTATTATACTGATATAAGCTTCAGAAAAAGGGAAAGGATTCACAGAAATCAGGAACCTGTCCTATTCTTATTTATGTATAGACTCCAATGTTTGAAAGATAGACTCCAGTACTCAGAACCAATCCGACATCGGATGGATAAGGCATAAGGGAAAGGGTCTTGTCTGAGAATATACTGAAGAGGGGGTTTGGTGGCTAGATTTAAAAAGAATTAAAAAGCTGAAATACAAACTTCAACCATTTTTTTCAAAGTAGGGTACTTCCAGAATAAATGGGTTGTGAGCAGAGGGAGGGGTCAGATTTTACCCAAAGGTTACAGTTTGAACGAACTTAGTTATTGAGATCTTTTTACCCTCTTATTAATCGTCAGCCAAAAACGAATATATTTGTGCTTACTTTGATAAGTGCCGCTGGAAGGAGAAGTAATTAATGGAGAACATTTGTTATTTTCGTTCTTTACTAAATTTAGCAAATGAACCGATATGATAATAATATAGAGCTTGGAATATAAATGCTGATTTAACACTATAAGACGTGTGTAAGAATTATGTATGCTTTCAGGAAAACAGCTTTGCTTGTATCGAGTGTTAACCAAAGCTACGATTCTCTCTAAAATGCGGCGCTTTATTCATCTATCTATTGGTAATTGATTACACGGGAACCAGCCTACAGCGATATCTTCTATTTAAGAACACATAGATTCCTGGAACCAGCCAATTCGCAGCTTAAAATAGAGTAAGAACACATTGGAATGTTGGTATACTACAAGCTTTGATAATCTCTGCAACCGAGCACCTGGAACGTTGGTATACTTCAAGTTCCGATAATCTCCACAACCGAGCACCTAGAACGTTGGTATACTAGAAGCTTCGATAATCTCTGCAACCGAGCACCTGGAACATTGGTATACTAGAAGCTTCGATAATCTCCGTAACCGAGCACCTGGAACGTTGGTATACTACAAGCTTTGATAATCTCCGCAACCGAGCACCTGGAACATTGGTATGCTACAAGCTTCGATAATCTCCGTAACCGAGCACCTGGAACGTTGGTATACTACAAGCTTTGATAATCTCCGCAACCGAGCACCTGGAACGTTTGTATACTTCAAGCTTTGATAATCTCCACAACCGAGCACCAGGAACGTTGGTATACTACAAGCTTTGATAATCTCCGCAACCGAGCACCTGGAACGTTTGTATACTTCAAGCTTCGATAATCTCCACAACCGAGCACCAGGAACGTTGGTATACTACAAGCTTTGATAATCTCCGCAACCGAGCACCTGGAACGTTTGTATACTTAAGCTTCGATAATCTCCACAACCGAGCACCTGGAACATTGGTATGCTACAAGCTTCGATAATCTCCGTAACCGAGCACCTGGAACGTTGGTATACTAGAAGCTTCGATAATCTCTGCAACCGAGCACCTGGAACATTGGTATGCTACAAGCTTCGATAATCTCCGTAACCGAGCACCTGGAACGTTGGTATACTAGAAGCTTCGATAATCTCTGCAACCGAGCACCTGGAACATTGGTATGCTACAAGCTTCGATAATCTCCGTAACCGAGCACCTGGAACATTGGTATGCTACAAGCTTCGATAATCTCCGTAACCGAGCACCTGGAATGTTGGTATACTAGAAGCTTCGATAATCTCCGTAACCGAGCACCTGTTTTTTGCGATAGTTGTCGTTGAAAATAATACCGACGAATTGATGCTTTGCATCAAAATTTTGTTGTCATACTTTGTCCTTTGTTCGGAAAATATGTCATTGCAAATAGTTTAGATTATGCTGCTGCAATTCACACAAATATAGTACAGAGGATATTTGTTGGAGTGAATAACAGATTTCATTTCATGGAGAAGTGAACAAACTTTATATTTTCATGTATGAGAAGGATGAGCGAAAACATGAGCTTGATCACTTCAATACTTATGACAAAACAACAAAATAATTTAATTTATTATACCTCAATTTACATTCCTGTATAAATTGCCCATACCCTTAGCGTGAAGCGATTTTTACTGTTCACCGGTAAACAATTTTTACTATCACACGATTGTGACGTCACGGGAAGTATAAAAATAAGGTTTGCCTTTTTCCAGTTATGACCCGTTTTGCGCAATTGGAAATTGGTGGATGCTTATTAAAATATAGTTAAAGTTATGCCAATCGAAGACGCTTGGTTTACCAAATGACAATAAACAAATATGGCGAGCAGATTCGCGACAATTTTGGAAGCGGATTTGAAGTTTTGAACACCATGGAACTGGCCATTTTTTGTTCGGTATAATAAAATAAATATTGCCTCAGTTGACATTATTTTCCCCTAGTTGGCAATATCCATGTGACATCCATGTGTCACCCTCACTGGGATGCAATTTTTAAAAATGCTCTTGTTATTTTATGTCTTATATTATTAAAGTTTATGCAGAAAAAAAAGTTAATTGATGGCGACGTCGTAAGTTCAGTATGGTGAAATAGCCATTTTTAACTCACCAGGTCTTCTAAAATACTTCACCGATGTCTCATTTTCTTAGTTATTTTCAAGCCTTGATATAACTTTTATACCAACTTTCGGGAAACTTTTGTTTCGAAAAAAACCACTAAGAACAATGGTTTTGTTAATTTTAAGTCACCCGCAGTTTAACAATCATGATTAATGCAAAATGAATGTATTTAAACGTCCAGCAAAGATAAGTAATTATCTACAATAATGTCTTTATAGAAAAACTCAAATTTGTTTAGACTGTTTGGTAATAACTCGCAAGATTTACAAGGAAGGATAAAGATATCGGACAGGGAAGGTAGCATTCAAGGAAGACTTGTGCTGCATTATCACCGAATGCTGCAGCATTTCACCACAAGAGATCTACTATAATCTACTGAACAAGAGGCCCAAGAGGGTCTATGAATGCTCTACTGGTATAAAATGTGTACAGGGCTTTATGCTTTGTGGTAATTGTGAATATTTTTAAAGTTTTCCCCTACACAAATAGTATGTATACATGCAACACAAGGCAAAACATACCCCAGGGTCACTATTGGAACAGACTTGGTAGAGCACGATAATTAAGCTGATGATACAAGGAATATATATGAACTCTTGTGGTTTCAGAAAACAAACATATTGCTTCTTGGGTTTTTGCCTTTTTCCAGTTATGACCCGTTTTGCGCAATTGGAAATTGGTGGATGCTTATTAAAATATAGTTAAAGTTATGCCAATCGAAGACGCTTGGTTTACCAAATGACAATAAACAAATATGGCGAGCAGATTCGCGACAATTTTGGAAGCGGATTTGAAGTTTTGAACACCATGGAACTGGCCATTTTTTGTTCGGTATAATAAAATAAATATTGCCTCAGTTGACATTATTTTCCCCTAGTTGGCAATATCCATGTGACATCCATGTGTTACCCTCACTGGGATGCAATTTTTAAAAATGCTCTTGTTATTTTATGTCTTATATTATTAAAGTTTATGCAGAAAAAAAAGTTAATTGATGGCGACGTCGTAAGTTCAGTATGGTGAAATTGCCATTTTTAACTCACCAGGTCTTCTAAAATACTTCACCGATGTCTCATTTTCTTAGTTATTTTCAAGCCTTGATATAACTTTTATACCAACTTTCGGGAAACTTTTGTTTCGAAAAAAACCACTAAGAACAATGGTTTTGTTAATTTTAAGTCACCTGCAGTTTAACAATCATGATTAATGCAAAATGAATGTATTTAAACGTCCAGCAAAGATAAGTAATTATCTACAATAATGTCTTTATAGAAAAACTCAAATTTGTGTAGACTGTTTGGTAATAACTCGCAAGATTTACAAGGAAGGATAAAGATATCGGACAGGGAAAGTAGCATTCAAGGAAGACTTGTGCTGCATTTTCACGGAATGCTGCAGCATTTCACCACAAGAGATCTACTATAATCTACTGAACAAGAGGCCCAAGAGGGTCTATGAATGCTCTACTGGTATAAAATGTATACAGGGCTTTATGCTTTGTGGTAATTGTGAATATTTTTAAAGTTTTCCCCTACACAATTAGGGGGTCCCAAAGGGGGGTTGTGTTCACGTGATCACGTAAAATGAAAACAAGGATCACGTCTTCACGTGAAAATAGCAGAACTTTCACATTTCACGTTAAATTTGGATGAGCAGACGTGAAGCGCTCTAGGCTCGAGCTTCTCTAGTACAATGTGTGGGTTGCAACAACAACAAGAAACAACAAAACAAAACCACACACAATCACACACAAACTTGAGCTGTCAGATGTATTCTGAGGCTTTCAAATTGACAACAGCATTCTGGCATATCATGTTGTATAAAAGTTATGACAAAAAGAGAACATTTCACATAGGAGGGACACTAAAAAGACTGAAAAGGACTAAAAATTCACGTTTCACGTCACCATATCATGCGATCACGTTTTACCAAGACCAAAATCACGGATCACGCTGATATAATTTTCACGCAATCACGCAAAAATATTGTTTGTTTCACGTGTCACGTTTTTAAAAACACCCCGATCACGTTTTCACGCAAAACCCCTTTGGGACCCTCCAAATAGTATGTATACATGCAACACAAGGCAAAACATACCCCAGGGTCACTATTTGAACAGACTTGGTAGAGCACGATAATTAAGCTGATGATACAAGGAATATATATGAACTCTTGTGGTTTCAGAAAACAAACATATTGCTTCTTGGGTTTTTGCCTTTTTCCAGTTATGACCCGTTTTGCGCAATTGGAAATTGGTGGATGCTTATTAAAATATAGTTAAAGTTATGCCAATCGAAGACGCTTGGTTTACAAAATGACAATAAACAAATATGGCGAGCAGATTCGTGACAATTTTGGAAGCGGATTTGAAGTTTTGAACACCATGGAACTGGCCATTTTTTGTTCGGTATAATAAAATAAATATTGCCTCAGTTGACATTATTTTCGCCTAGTTGGCAATATCCATGTGACATCCATGTGTCACCCTCACTGGGATGCAATTTTTAAAAATGCTCTTGTTATTATATATTAATATTATATATATATTATATATTATATATGTTCTTATATTATTAAAGTTTATGCAGAAAAAAAAGTTAATTGATGGCGACGTCGTAAGTTCAGTATGGTGAAATTGCCATTTTTAACTCACCAGGTCTTCTAAAATACTTCACCGATGTCTCATTTTCTTAGTTATTTTCAAGCCTTGATATAACTTTTATACCAACTTTCGGAAAACTTTTGTTTCGAAAAAAACCACTAAGAACAATGGTTTTGTTAATTTTAAGTCACCTACAGTTTAACAATCATGATTAATGCAAAATGAATGTATTTAAACGTCCAGCAAAGATAAGTAATTATCTACAATAATGTCTTTATAGAAAAACTCAAATTTGTGTAGACTGTTTGGTAATAACTCGCAAGATTTACAAGGAAGGATAAAGATATCGGACAGGGAAAGTAGCATTCAAGGAAGACTTGTGCTGCATTTTCACCGAATGCTGCAGCATTTCACCACAAGAGATCTACTTTAATCTACTGAAGAAGAGGCCCAAGAGGGTCTATGAATGCTCTACTGGTATAAAATGTGTACAGGGCTTTATGCTTTGTGGTAATTGTGAATATTTTTAAAGTTTTCCCCTACACAAATAGTATGTATACATGCAACACAAGGCAAAACATACCCCAGGGTCACTATTTGAACAGACTTGGTAGAGCACGATAATTAAGCTGATGATACAAGGAATATATATTAACTCTTGTGGTTTCAGAAAACAAACATATTGCTTCTTGGGTTGGGTCAATGTTCGCCCATAGAGTCACCATTTGAACAAACTTAGTTGAAAATTATAAGCTAGTGCTAGTGATCAATTCTAAAAAAGAATTGGTAAAATCTATGATGCAGTTCTTTAGAAGAACATTTCTGTTACGTTTTAGCCTTTCTTAGTATTAAACAATGGTCATTTTGAAAGTCTGACTGACCTAATATAGTAATTTTGTAAGGTGATCCCCATTACAGCATCCATATAAAATCTTTAAGGTAAATTGGTCCAGCAGTTTCAGAAAGAGTGCTGCTAATGCCTTTTCTGTATATAAATAAATAAATAAATGTGTAAAACATGACATCTCTATATGAAAACTTTAGACCTCCAGGGCGGGGCCATTTTTGACCCCAAGGAAACATTGACAAAAAACAACATCAGGGGGACAAATTAGCACTCGACCAGTCGCCCATGGCAAGTAAGAAATGGTCTGGGTGACCAAAATTTGACTTTCACGCGCCCATGTGGCTCCCAAATATATTCAATCCAAAAAAATGGAAAAAGGGTAATCATTGAACACAAACATTTAAGTTTGAGGATTTTACCCCGCTGATTTTGCTTTGGTCCCGTGAACTACGTACTTTTGGCCGAAATAAATAGACAAACCCTTAACAAAATAATAACGAAACAAACGTTTGTTATTATTTTTCCAATTTTCACTGCGGAAACAAGACAATGTTCGAGATGTTGCAATGTACGGTTTCCCATAAAACTGCATGTTACGGTACTTTGCACTGCGAATGTTGATGTAAAATTAGTTGTGCATGAGTACAAGTAACATTTGCTGGTATAGTCCTTTCCCAAAACTAGGTAGTCTCCCTTGACAAATTATCGAACCTGACTCCCAATGCGCATGCGCCGAAATATTTTAAACTTCCGGGGACTACTATTTTTATGAGTCATTACGGTGTTTACACACAGATCTAGCACAAATAATGTTTACAATGAAACCAAAGAAGAAATCGTTAAAATATTGTTGCGTTTGTAAGGGGATTTACCGTGGGAAGGTTATTGATGGTAGAACTGTGTCGCTTCATCGTTTTCCACAGAATAAACGTTTAAAACGAGTGTGGGTTCAGAGATGTCGAACAGTGATGAAAAGCTTTCAGTGGAACGAAAATAGATTACTTTGTAGTGAACATTTTGTTGATCACAAGGGGCCATCGATGATGCATACTCTACCATCTAGATTTCCAACAGCCGGTGGAACTGATAAAAACTTTCGTAGCTCAGTAAGTCTGTATTTTATTTAAAATTTCAGTGGAACAGTTGACTATCAAATTATGTGACCCACTTCTAGTTATATTCTAAGATAAAATAATTCAATCGTACATGTAAGAAGCCTGTACACGGTGTTTGATTTTTTTTATAAAAATCAAATATAAGGAGAGAACAAATTCTTGATGCTATTTTTAAACTAAATGCATTATTATCCGTACATTATAGTACATACAAAAAATGAAGTGTTACCGGCGTTTCGGGGGGAAATGTGGAGCCCCAATGAGGATTCGAACCTACGATCTCCGGGTTACCGACCCGACAATCTACCAATTGAGCTATCGCGGCTGATGCCTGTCAGAACCACTACAGTAGCAAATAGCCTAGATCCAGAACAGACGCAGCATCCTGGATCGTGCGGTTTGCTAAGGCTATTTAAGTCCGGTTCAGCATGCGGAGAATAAACCTTCCAGTCCAACTTGGCCCGTGTAAAGTACCGTGCCTTTTAATGCACAAGCCAAGAATCGAACTTGGACAGCATTGGTGAGAAATGCATGAATTACCACTGTACTTATTAAATAGTGCATATACATGCGAGCATAACAAGTAGACTACGTATGGCTATGCCACATGAATTATTTTTTTATTATTTATTCATTTCAGACTTTGGATGAAAATGAGCAGGACCAAGAGCCTGAAGAAGACATGGAACTGGGAGATGGACCTTATACAGCGACTCCCTTAAACATTGCAGTTGGTCTGTCTGAACAGTCAGGTGCACAGTCTGTCGGTGATTGTGACGACAGCTTCATACAAGAATACCAACAGTCGAATCTAGACGTTTCACTGAAATTCCATGACTATGGTAGTGGACCTATCCCAACAACAACTCCTATAAGGTATGTACATGTATAGCAGTATTATCATGTTTTTGTTTGTATGGGTGAATGTCACACCCAAAATTCAGGTCCGTACCTTCAAGGTCATGAACCGCTGGATGGATTTTCACCAAAAAAAATTTTTAAAAATATGTCCATAGCAACAAATCTTAGAAAATAATTTTGAAAAAATAATTGATTTTAAAAATTGTCAGCATGATAACTTGATAATGGATGACTCGATTGACTTCAAAATTTACAGAATGTTTCTCTAGGCGACAGGATAATTGAGTTTCAAGATTGTCAGCCCGATAACGTGACTCGATTGACTTCAAACTTTACAGAATATTTCTCTAGGTGACATAGATGATTCATATTGATTTTGTGCGAAATAAAATCCTGTTTTAATTGGTTTTGGTAATGATAAATATCAAACTTTGTAAGGGGACCATATGCCAGATTTTTCAATTTTGACATTCTCTAAATGCTCCCAATATATTCAATTTATAATTGTGTAGTGGTTTAAGTGGTTTTGGAAATGATAAATATCATCTTTTGTAAGGGGAACCTATGCCCGATTTTTCAATTTTGACATTCGCAAAATTCTGTTAGATTCTCTATGCATTCAATAAATATTTAGTGTGCAGCTGCACAACAAGTTCAAATGGTTCCAGTTCATTGCACATAGGGGCCAATAGAGCTAAAAATAGAAAAACAAATCTCAGATGACTTGATCTCTTGAACCATATGAAGAATTTTTACCAAATTTGGTGTCGAGCATCCTTGCATTGCACAAATGTCACCTCAATGTGAGGATGTGTCACATGCCCATGACAAAAGTGTTGATGTGGTGGCATCCGTGTCCTATGGACACATTTCAAGTTAATGCAGATTTCAACTTGTAAGGCCTTTTTATTTTTTCACATTTTCAAATTCGAAGTTACGCCATGGTGTAATGGAGTATGCCACGCTATGCCGCTGCCATATACATGTAATTTTATATGGCGGCAGACTTTTTAAAACAAATATCACATACCATCAATTTGTTGTTGTTTTTAGGATGATTGAAACACAGACCTGTCTACACATGGTGTCGAGAGAAATGCAGACCGAAGAATCAGAGTCGGCGCCAACCTTTGTAAGTGTCGGGACGCAGACGGAATGTGAAGTGAAGGACGTTGGTGAACAGACCGCCCTACCTTCATTAGTGTTTGAAGACGTTATGAATAATTCATCCAAAGTGAATTTCTACACTGGAATTCCAAACAAAGACATGTTTAACGCTTTATTTGACGAAATGGGAGATATCCATGAAGGAGGAGGACAGACAAACAATCATTCAAGTGGAGGTCGTCCAAGATCACTTCGGTTAATAGATGAATTTTTTATGGTGTTGATGCGACTTAGATTAGGACTATTGGTTGACGACTTAGCAGACAGATTTTGTATTTCATCCACAGCTTGCAGTAGACTTTTAAATAAGTGGATTGACTATCTGGATGTCAAATTAAATTTTTTAATTATGTGGCCTTCAAAATCTGCTGTTAAATTTAACATGCCCAAAGTTTTTAGGGACAAATTCCCGGATACTAGAGTCATCATAGACTGCACAGAGATAAAAACTGAGACCCCAAGTTCACTTCAATTGAAATCACTAATGTACAGTGACTACAAGTCCCATATGACTTGGAAGTCTTTGGTGGGGATTAGTCCATCTGGTCATGTGACCTTCATATCTGATTTGTGGGCTGGGTCCATAAGTGACAAACAATTAACGGCGAGGTGTGGGTTGATTGAATTGTGTGAAGAAGGTGATGCAATAATGGCAGATAAGGGATTTACAATATCAGATTTAACCACGCCAAAAGGTATCAAATTAATAATTCCTCCATTCAAGCGTGCAAATGTAAAATTTTCAAAACGCGAAGTTCAGAGTACAAGGGAAATCGCGAATGCAAGGATTCATGTGGAGAGACAAATGGAACGGATTAAAAACTTTCGAATTGTGCAAGGTGTGATGCCGATTACCATGTCCAATCGAGCATCTAAAGTCTGGAAGCTGTGTGCTAAATTGACAAATCTTCAGCCGCCATTAGTGCCTCATTAATATGACACAAAGTGATATATATACATTATGTGCGACTTTCTGTCATCACTCTGACAGTGAAATTAATAGTGTTAGTGACATTTTATCTATCTGTCCACCTTTACATGAAAAGATTTGGGGATTCAACCTTTAACCCTTAAAGTGCTGAAACCGGATTAAATCGTTTTTGCAAATAGCATAGATTCAGATCAGACGCAGTAGAACTCGGCATCTGATCAGGATCTATGCTATTTGCTATTCAGATAATAATGATTAACCATTCTGGCTGAATAGCAAACAACATAGATCCTGATCAGATGCAGCGTTCTGCTGTGGCTGATCTGGATCTATGTTGTTTGCAAACGCATTTTTAAATTATTCAGCACTCTAAGGGTTAAATGGGCTGAATATAGGTTGATGCCGAAAAACACTTTTTTTGATATTGCTGTATTTTCATCAATTTAGTACTATAGTTTGTCCCACCAAAATTGTCATGCTCATATCATTTTCACTTTTGGTTTATTTAACTGTTTTTTACATATACATCATCGGAATGTTCATATCTCGGGAAACCTTTTTCACTTTTTTGATTATGGCTTCATTCCGATATTTGAAATAATTCGTTCCCATCACCATAATGTTATTTTGACGTCGTCCATTTTTACGCGATAAAAGACGCAAATTACGTCACTTCAAGGCGAATGGTACACTTTACAATAATGCACAAACACGTTTGAAAAATATACCATAAGAAAGATCTATCTTTTCCGAATACGTAATTCTTTCTTTTGTCTAATCGGTACTTTTCTTTTTTACCATTATGAAGTCCCATAGAAAAATGGGCTTTGTGAGAAAATTATTCATTTGTTTAAAAAATAATTGCGCACAAAAAATGTGACTTTTTTATTATTTACAAAACCGCTTTTATTTTATTTCTAAGTGCAATATATTTTGCACAAGAGCTGAAAATGACGTTTCACTTGGGATGGGACAAACTATAGTACCAAATAAACACAAGAGGTCAATGACCTTGAAGCTCTACTGATTTATTTTGATTTCAGGAAGTAGTCGCTACAGACTTGTTTTTTGAAAATCTATTTTTAACCGTGGCGGCCATCTTGAATTTCCGGCCGACCTGAATTTTTTTTGGATCAACTAGACATCAAGAGCAACATTCCTGTGAAGTTTCATGAACATCCGTCAAGTAGTTTCAGAGGAGTAGTCGCTACAAGTTTTTACTATATAACTCTATGTAACCAAAGATGGCCACTGGCAGCCATGTTTAACGTCGAATCAAAATAATTTTCCACAAGGATCTACATCATGTCATGCTGATCATTTTAGAAAAAGTCCCATATCAATATCACTTATAGTTTTCAAGAAGTAGTCGCTACAAACTTATTTTTTAAAAATCTATTTTTAGCTGTGACGGCCATCTTGAATTTCCGGCCGACCTGAAATTTTTCTAGGATCAATAAGACATCAAGAGCAACATTCCTGTAAAGTTTCATGACAATCCGCCAAGTAGTTTCAGAGGAGTAGTCGCTACAAGTTTTTACTATATAACTCTATGTAAACAAAGATGGCCGCTGGCAGCCATGTTTAACGTTGAATCAAAACGATTTTTGACTAGGATCAACATCATGTAATGCTGATCATTTTAGAAAAAGTCCCATATCAATAGCACTTATAGTTTTCAAGAAGTAGTCGCTACAAACTTATTTTTTAAAAATCTATTTTTAGCTGTGACGGCCATCTTGAATTTCCGGCCGACCTGAAATTTTTCTAGGATCAATTAGACATCAAGAGCAACAATCCTGTAAAGTTTCATGACAATCCGCCAAGTAGTTTCAGAGAAGTAGTCGCTACAAGTTTTTACTATATAACTCTATGTAAACAAAGATGGCCGCTGGCAGCCGTGTTTAACGTTGAATCAAAACGTTTTTTTACTAGGATCAACATCATGTCATGCTGATCATTTTAGAAAAAGTCCCATATCAATATCACTTATAGTTTTCAAGAAGAAGTCGCTACAAACTTGTATTTTAAAACTCTATTTTTAGCTTTGGCGGCCATCTTGGATTTCACATCAACATGACTTTTTGCTAGGATCAACTAGACTTTATGGGCAACATTTCTGTAAAGTTTCATGAATATCCATCCAGTAGTTTCAGCTGTGAAGTCGCTACAAATAAAAGTTTACAGACAGACGGACGCCGGACGCCGCACCATGGCATAAGCTCTGCTGATCTCTGATCAGTAGAGCTAAAAACAAAAATTACCCAAAAATCTAGGTACAAGTAATTGATATGATTTTTACATAAGTGATACGTACACCATAATTATTAGCTACGTATCACATACATGTATATGAAAACCGATCTTTAAAAACTCATATTAAGTATTTGTACCTAGATTTTTGGGAATTTCTTCTTTTGTTCATTTTATTTCAACGTGGTATGCATGAAAACACATCAATTTAAAAGAGTGTTTTTGGCATCAACCTTATATTCAGCCCCTTCAACACACATCTATTATAGTATAATAGTGAATGACCTCCGTGTATTTAACAACTTATATTTTTGCAAACAAAAATGGAAGCAGATCAGCTGCAATAGAATGATGTGTCTGATCATGATCTATGTTGTTTGCTATTCAGTCTGAATGTTTTAATTTAGCATTATTATCTGAATCGCAAATGGTGTTTACTGTTAATGCAATATGTACCTGTTTTTTGTATAAATTTATTAAACGAATTTCAAGGTACTTAATAAAAGTGTATTAACCTTATTTCCAGTTTATATTTATTTATTTTTAGAGATTTTGGTTCTTTGTACATGTATGTAGATTCAATGTTACTTTCAACAGTATTCCAAGTTTGGTAACGACAGTGCCTACATTCCCAAAGCACTTATATTTATACATCCGGGTCACCAGTCGTAGAACTTTTCTCTAAATGCAGAGTGCCAGTCAAGGAAGCTACTACTATATAGTTATACATCCGGGTCACCAGTCGTAGAACTTTTCTATAAATGCAGAGTGAGTGCCGGTCAAGGAAGCTACTACTATATATTTATACATCCGGGTCACCAGTCATAGAACTTTTCAATAAATGCAGAGTGCCGGTCAAGGAAGCTACTACTATATATTTATACATCCGGGCCACTAGTCATAGAATTTTTCTCTAAATGCAGAGTGCCGGTCAAGGAAGCTACAACTACATGTTTGTATGGTCTTTAGATGTCCATGGTTATGACTCGAGCATGTATTTCAAGACAAACAAATGAAAGAAGTTTAGAATTTTAATTTAGTACAACATTATGATTGCTAAACTTAGAGACTAGATATACAAATGTAGGTTGATGCCAAAAAATACTTTTTTGTAATTTATGTATTTTCATGCATAACACCTTGAAATAAAATGAACAAAACAAAAAGTTCCCAAAAATTAAGGTGTAAATAATTAATACGATTTTTTAAAGATCGATTTCCATATAAATGTGATACGTAGCTAATAAGCTACGTGTAGCTAATAAGCTACATGTGTAGCTAATAAGCTACATGTGTAGCTAATAAGCTACATGTAGCTAATAAGCTACGTATCACTTATACATGTATAGAAATAACACCTATAAAAAATCATATCAATTATTTGTACCTATATTTTTGTGTATTTTTTGTTTTGTTCAATTTGTATCAATGTGTATTAAATGAATGTGAATACATCAAATTAAAAAAAAAAGTTTTTCGGGATCAACCTGTAGCACCTAATATTCATTTCTAACACGACCCACGCAATAAACTACAAAAGCAAAGAAGAAATGAGGATGTGGAAAATTGCCTCATTTACCACGTTGAAGCTACGTATAGTCAATAATAAATACATCGTAATTATAAACCACCGAATAATATAGTTCTAAGTTGTATCGTTTAATTTAACAAACACTTGTGTTAGAATTGAAATAATAACCATCTTGTCGTGATCTTCGAATAATACACGGATCGTCGTTTAGATGCGCAGATATATATCACTCCGGCCTAAAGGTCTTCGTGATATATTCTTCCGCATCTGAACTCCGATCCGTGTATTATTCTATGATTTACCACGGGCAGATATTTATTATTTCATAAATCAACAATGATTAACAACTTCATGAAATTAATGTCATTTCTTCTACATGAAGAGGTCAATGTGATGGTAAGCTCCACATGTACTAAATTTCTCATAAATGTTCTCATCATGTATACTAGTCATGTAATGGAATCCCTCTCTGCACCCGACGGGTGAACAGCTCAGGTACAAAAGCTTTCACATAGAATACATTTAACTTCTTGACAACATGGAGCTGAAAGAATTCATTGTCTGCAAGAATTCTCTCCACCGACATTCCCGCACATGTCCAAACAACAAAATCACACCACTTTCGCCCACTAATCCCAAGCTGTCCCTGTACTTGATAAAAGTAACTGTGGTTCTTTTTCAACGCCAGTTTTCCATCCTTTATACTGCAGAAAAACTTCGAATCTTCTGCACATTCTGCAGGCGTCTTCATCCTCCAATCAAGAGATGACGGGCACTTGATCTCTAGGAGTCCGTTGTGGTCTGCACAATGAGTGCATGTTTACAAAACCGTCTGGGCTAGAACCCAGATGTGGATATTCTGGGGTAACCAACAAACCACACTTTTTAACTGTTAACCCAGGGTGGGTTTTCCTCATTGTCTTTTGATATTGTAGTCTTGCCACTTTCTCATGTTGGCGCCCATACTTGGTATAAATACTGTGAAATGTTCTATAGTTTAAAAGATCTTTCAATGTTGAATCTGGCTTGGTATCGTCCTTCAATTTACAGATTCTACCAAAGTTGGAGGAAGTTAGTCTATCTTCTCTGGCCGTTGTCCATAAATCTGAATCGCTTTGATTTCTTGTCAGACATTCGATGGAAATGCATTCGTGTTCATTGATTTTCATAGAATTAAAGTATTCCTCAAACATGGATTTGCAGTAATCGGATCTGATGTTCATATTATCATGAAAATTGAAATCAATGTTGTGCAATTTCGGAATTAAATCCCTCTCCGTTTGAATCTCAAAATTCTTCAACCAACCAGCATTCGATCGCCATCCCAGCAATTTACCCTTAAATTTGTCCACATTAAATGGTTTGGTGACATTATAAATGGGAGCCAGTATATTTCGCTTAACACTGGCATTGTCGCGTCCGTGAACAAACTTGTTAAAAGAGGCATCTTGCGACTTCATTGGCGTCAGTTTTCGTTTTCTTGGATTGTTCCATTTACATTTCACTGAAGTTGGAGCCAGTTTACCGTCCTTCTTCTTCTCAGTTATGTCTGCAACGGCATAAAGAAGGGCAGCAACATGGTTACAGCCTTCTCCTTCACTGTTGAAATAAAAAGAGAAAATGATAGTCTTAATATCGTGTGCATGTCCGAGCATATTCAAGGGGAACATCACATATGGTGAAAAGAGCAAAAATAAAATATTTTGAAATGATTCATTTTTTTAACCGATATGTGAAGGACACCAAAACTATGGAATTAATTTTTTCGACAATATATGAAGACATGCCCCTTTAAAATAATTTAAAAATGTGCATTAACCTGACATTTCAGGCATATTTTTATGTATTATTAAGGCCGTCCTTAAAGGTTGAATCCCTAAATGCACCAAAACTCCACATAATCGTAAAAATCGAAAAGTTTTTATAGTGTAAATATCATAGCATTCTTCCCAACAGTGCATCCATTTCCACTGGATTTGTGCTAAAACATGTTTAAAAGTTGCGTTTAAAGAGGGGTTTCCTATCTCTGCTCACTGTCCCGGTTAGCTATTTTTAGGCCGTTATTATACTGTAAAAATAAACGGGAATTTCTATGTAGTATAACATACTGGCAGTGGTTGTTTGATAAATCAAGTGTAATCATGTGCAATAAATAAATGTTACTAAATCTTTTGAAATAGCTATCTGCATCTGATAGATTGTTATTTCTGACACAAGAAAACATATTTTTCTGAAAATTTGAATGCAAGACAGACGATTTAGGGATTCAACCTTTAATGAAAATAAAATGTTTTTGCTCACTGCCCGATCCCATGTAAAATAATTGGTTAGATCATAGGTAGGGTAGTTTTTTCTTCCAGCAAGTTTAACTTCTAGGCCATATAAATAGAGAATAACAGGTTAAGTACTGTCTTTTTAAATAAGTTTTATCAGAAGAGGTTGATATGGTACGAAAGGACGAGCCTTGGCAAGCCCTTGCAAAACCATATCAGCCGAGTCTGAGAATACTTATCTCAAAAGACAGTAACCTATTATTTTATTTATCGTGTCAAACCACTTTTTCTAAAGAGAGTGTACAGTATGTATTTGCTGTGAAATAAAACTTTTAAAAATATAATAAAATGATGTAAGCGGAAGTATCTACATTACGGATGTCCTCAGACTTTATGATCGCATTAAACAGTTTCTCAGGTCATTGACATGAGAAAGGTTTTCCATCTTAGTCAGCTGTTATCAGTGTGTTGTTATGGTAGTGACATGATCAAATTAATTCCCAGTTTATCATCCCCCGCACAATTGTGCCATTTTTATGGTCTGTCAGGCAAGTGATAACAAAAAAAAACTGTCAGGCAAGTGATAACAAAAAAAAACACTATTTGGCCTAAGGCAGTGTTCTCCCCAGGCCATTAAGGCACGTCGCATGCAACAACCCTTAATTTTGGATGATTAATAATAAAATTGTCATTTTTCAATTCTATATCATATAATTAAAGGGACACTGTCCGTAAGTAAGCAGATATTGAGCATAACCAAATAACTGGCTGACTTTTATTCAGTGAAATGTATACATGAAAACATGAGGATAGACCCTAAGAAGTATGTAGGAATACATTCGTGAGTTTGAATTTTTTTTTTTATAATTATTATATGTAAATAAGCGGATTTACTTTTTTTTGTACCGCAATTGAATTCCGTTAAACAATCTTGCTTTTAATTAGTAAATATTCAATAATGTTTAGTGTGTAGTGTTTGCGAACATAATTATTGTGTGTTTTATAAGCTAAAAGTTACGGACAGTGTCCCTTTAAGATTCAGTGGCATTTTAGAGCATTATTACAGCAGAGACAAGATAGAATTCAATGAAATTATGATAATATATGCTTTTATGGATGCTTGAAAATGTGGATAGCATAGCAAAATTGCATTTCCGCGTGAAACGCAACAAGTCTTATCAAATTAATTCCTTGTTTATCATTCAAATTTTGGGGTGTAATTTTTTTTAATTCACCAGCTAATTAATACATGTAAATGACAAAATAAAATTGATTGAGGCGGCACAAAAAATCGGGAGTGAGCGGGGATGATAAACTGAGAATTAATCTTATATGGCCTAAATGAGATAATCTTAACTTACCCTGCTGTACAACTACACTCTGCTGAATTAACACAACCCGTCATCTTTGATAACATCACCCACACACTGTAATCAGGACACTGCTTCTTGTTTGCTGATGGCATCGATGGTATCGCCTTGCATCTCACAAAGCAGTGACTCTCATTTTCGTTTGGTTCATTAATCTGAAAATAGAAAACAGCAATTTTTAAGTTCATATTTTGAAATAGATTAGATTTTCTTGCATATCAGATAGAGTGTGCCGCGTTTTTGACCAGTGCTGGAAATTTCTATCTTACACAGGTTGGCGGGGGGTAAGATTATAAGTGTCTTGCATGGTTGTGAGGTTAAGACAGGGATATCCGATCACGAGGATATACCTTTTGTGATCGGATATCCCTGTCTTAGCCGAACCGTCATGCCAGACACTTTTTCTTGCTGCTTGCATACCATATACGCCCATGAAACTAAGAGTCATGACTCAGAAATTAGACGTTCGATTTATGGCGCCGCTTGAGCGCTTCCCCCAAAAAAAATCAGTCCCCAACTGTTCGACTGTATATATATATATGTTTTATAAACTTTTAATCTAAGCAAATCATTTATTAATACATAAAATATCCATTTTCGTCTTACAAATGTCCCAGTTTCTTTTGTTGTGTTATCCAAAATACATGACTTTGTTTTTACTTTTACATTACAGTTACTATTTTTAGATTAGAAACTGTCATTGGCACGCGCGACTCATTGACCGTAACTGTCTTTACCGGGGTGGGTAAAGACAGGAATATCTTACACAGGCGGAAGACAGTACATAAAACACAGAAGCATGTTCATATACTTTTAAGTACACCCTAAATGTGTGCGACTATGCCAAGTTTTAACATTCTGTCCAAAAATAAAGATTTTGAAAAATCTGCTCTATCTATCACGAGATCAGAAAATCTTTTGATTAACAGATAATCCATTGATTTATAGATTATCTTTAGAAAACCAGTTTTCTTCTACCTGTTAATTGCGCCAAAAATAATTGAAATTGTGTAAATAATAATCAAAAATGGTTTTATATGTTCAAACATCTCGAAATGTAATTATCAGATTATATATACAGTAATACACACCTCAACACTGTGTACATGTCCATCTTCATACATGACCTTCGATTTCAATTGACGTTTGGTGTTCAGCTTGTACACAAAATAATTGTATATGTCCTTTTCACTGACATCAGGAATGAGCGCAACATCGTTTGTCCAAGTATCAATGCAGGAGGGGTGCTTTAATTTTTCCCCAACGGGTGTTTTCAGTTTTTCAGTTTCTCTTTTTGACGATTGTAACCGATCGGTAATTTGCGCATTGAAAACACTCGATAATCCCAATTTATATGCGCCTTTCACCCTTTCAATTAACTCAGACTTCTTTCCTGACACATGCTGCCCAACACACCGTAAATAACTTTTCAACTCGTCCATTTTACAACTGTTTAATGAGTCATTTTTACACGCATCAACAACTTTATCTTCTTCAGCCATTTTTATCTCGGTAGTCCCCGGAAGTAGAATTATCGATTTTCAGGGGACGTAAGCGATGATTTACTAAGGGAGGTAACCTAGTTAAGGGAAAGGACTATATAATCAACATTAAAACAGACATGGTAGTTTTTATTTTACACATGATCATAAATTCGCGTTATAATTTGAAGGAGAAATCATTAGGTTTCACTTCCTGGTTTTTGGATATTCTAAAACGCGGCGCTTTTGATTAATAAAACGCGGTGCTTTTAAATATCATCAGTATTAATTATATGGCAGAGAATCGTGTTGATAGAAAAGGTCTCATACATTAATTTTAAAACTGTATGTTAACATAAAATATTTATAACAAAATAAAACATTAATTTAATAATATCTAATCTTTTTTAATCTTTTATTACAATAATTTACATATTCTAGTTGTGATCATTTATAACAAAACTCATTAACAATACTATTTATAATTAATTATATAACTTGGACTTATAATCCTTATTTTTCTGTCTGGCTCTACATGTTACAAAAATGAATATTGAGTTTGACTCTTGCAAGTATAAACTAACGTCGTGTTGGGGAATGAAAGATTTGTTTGTTTGATTTTTCCTTTGTTTGTTTTAAAATAAATAATTCTATTGATTAAAAAAATGTTCATCAGCTCTAAAGGTTTTACAAAGTTTTCTTCTAAAGATTGGTAGCATTTAGTTAGTATACATATATGTAAGTATACTTTAATGTAACACTCTGAATAAAGTGACAGGCGACATTCTGGGCTAATGATTCTGAAGCTGGGCCCCTAACTTTTGCAAGCAAGGGGCCCAGCTTGCTCCTAGTCCAAAACAGTTAATCTGTGCCCCTGAACTTGATAGTAGCAACCCAGTAATCAAATCTAAAATACTACAAGTCAAAATTGACCTGAATTGCTCATCTGATGACCCTTTTCTATTGTAGACAGAAACAAAAGAGTGTCAGACAACAGAGGTCTGGTAAGTTTAGAAGTTTATTTTAATTTTTTTCCAATATTCATTACTTCCACATCCAGTCATGAAGCCTAAAAAAAATAATATGTTTGGTTAGGGTTACCCGACCCTATCTATTTTTTCTGGTAAAACCTAGCATTTTTTCCAATTTACCAGAAAAAAAAAAATGGGTGTTGGGGTAAAAAATGCTATTTTATTGATAAACTAAACTAAAAGAGCCATAAAATACCAAAATAAATAACGTTAAACATATAAAACATGAAGCAGTCCGAGGGACGGCCATTATAAGTCCCCTACCGGTTCATCAAACTTGGTAGAGGGCATATGCCTTACGTCTCGACACAATTGGGAATTTTAGCACGATTTTTCATAGTACTGGGGAAAAATACTCTACAGAGGAATTTAAAAGAGTTCCTTTTCCATACTGTCACACTAATGCCTTTTTCTTTTTCCTTTTAATTTTTTTCTTTCAATTGGGAATTTTTGTCTCGAAACTGGGGGAAAAAAACTCATGGCATCTTGTTAGTTTTTCTAAATAACTTGCATTTCTTCAATCATTAATATTAATTGTAGCATGGTTGGTGACATTTCCTTTGATGAATGCAAAGCATTAAGTCTTTTAATTTCGGGTAACTTAAGCGGGTTGGCTATACCGTACTACAACTACCAGATATTGGAATTTAGAGTACGGTCACTCTGATGTCACAGCGCTGTTAAGTACACCATGCTACAAAAAAGATAGAGTCTGTCTCAGCTCATTGGATATTTAACACCTCGATGGGCTATGCCCATTTCGGTGTTTAAATAATCCAACTCGCTGAGACCAGACTATCTATTACTTGTAAGAACAGTATAGACTATAGAGCACAGTTTTCTTGCATATAATTAAGAACTTTTGACAATATTGCATCAATAATATATATATTTAAACCTACGGGTAAAACAAAGAGAAAAAAAACTGAAAACTTTATGTATATGCAAGCAGGTTTAAAGTTGAAATGATCGTGGATAAATAAATTGAGACAATAATTTCAGTGCTTCGTGAACCCTTCAATGCTTGGTAAACCCCTCAAGGCTGCCATGTGGCCCTTTAAAACCTGTGATTGCATGCTTTTTTTTACCTATTTGATTTTTGTTCTGTGTGAGGCAGTGCAGATGTATAGTGTCACCTGTCATGTGCTATTTTTCAGCAAAGACAATTTAACTATAAAATTTGAAGACATAAGGTGGAAATAATGACAGAATTATGCAACAAAACTATTTATCAAAATACTGTCACAGTGTTTAGGTCATATAATAAGTGAATATGTAGCAATTAAAAGTATAGGTTTATTCACAGGTTCTTTGAAATACCCATGATTGGTAACTCTTAATTCATTAAACTCTTAATTCAGTTTTGAGGTTTGGCTTGGCTGGATAAAGCCATTATATAATATACCTTGTATTCAATCGGTTTGGCTGTGATAGCTACTTTAAAGTTTTATAAAAAGGGGCATAACTGTGTAGAGTTTAATGATCTATTGACCCTATTTTGCCTAATGAGCTAGGTTAGGTTAAAACTTTATGAAAATGGGCATAATCCATTTTTTGTTAACAGAATTAGTCAGAGTATGCTTATTGTTAACCTTCAAGGAGATGATAGAGACTTTGTGTCACATATTTGTGTATAATATTACCGTCAAATTCACATTAAATCCCCCAATCTACCCAGACGTTTATAGAAACAACTGATTAGAAATGTTCGCTTTGTTAAAAAGGCATGCTGACTTTAAA
This sequence comes from Cyrtodaria siliqua, assembly GCA_037043455.1. NCBI lineage: Eukaryota > Metazoa > Mollusca > Bivalvia > Adapedonta > Hiatellidae > Cyrtodaria > Cyrtodaria siliqua. The sequence goes on along the minus strand of JAWPHD010003605.1, from coordinate 101,866 downwards.
ACTCTAGTGTTTACATAAACATTACCTGTGCTATAAATAAACCAATCGAGTCTGCACAATTCCTATGTTGTGCTTACTACCAGTGCAGCATGTAGGGGATACAGCGTAATTAGTACACACATATTTATAATCATATACATACTGCGTACAGTTTAATTTTATTCAGTTTATTTGTTAGAGCAAAACTTCAATTCTCTAACTGACATTCTTCAGTGTCAGTGACCACACATGCCTTCAGTGTCAGTGACCACACATGCCTCTAACTGACATTCTTCAGTGTCAGTGACCACACATGCCTCTAACTGACATTCTTCAGTGTCAGTGACCACACATGCCTCTAAATGACATTCCTCAGTGTCAGTGACCACACATGCCTCTAACTGACATTCTTCAGTGTCAGTGACCACACATGCCTCTAACTGACATTCTTCAGTGTCAGTGACCACACATGCCTCTAACTGACATTCCTCAGTGTCAGTGACCACACATGCCTCTGACATTCTTCAGTGTCAGTGACCACACATGCCTTCAGTGTCAGTGACCACACATGCCTCTAACTGACATTCTTCAGTGTCAGTGACCACACATGCCTCTAACTGACATTCCTCAGTGTCAGTGACCACACATGCCTCTAACTGACATTCCTCAGTGTCAGTGACCACACATGCCTCTAACTGACATTCTTCAGTGTCAGTGACCACACATGCCTCTAACTGACATTCCTCAGTGTCAGTGACCACACATGCCTCTAACTGACATTCCTCAGTGTCAGTGACCACACATGCCTCTAACTGACATTCTTCAGTGTCAGTGACCACACATGCCTCTAACTGACATTCCTCAGTGTCAGCGACCACACATGCCTCTAACTGACATTCTTCAGTGTCAGTGACCACACATGCCTCTAACTGACATTCCTCAGTGTCAGTGACCACACATGCTTTCAAATTCATATGCAAAGAAATTCCTTTATAAACGGTGAAAACTATATATCCCAAGTATAGTATTTAAAATTCATTTTAGACAAATGTTATATGTATATATATTATAATTTAATTACCAGAACTTTTTCTATACTTGATTTTTATCCATCATGAAAATATGTCTGAATAAACAAACTAGCGCTAGCATACTTGTTTGTTTACGTGGACTCATTTTCACTCTGGACAGAAATCTGTATTGAAAAACTCGTGGTAATTATAAACTATGTAATTGTTTTCAAAACACTTATCTCAAAGGCAGAATATGCTTATTATAAACTCATAAACTGAAACAGTTGACAAAGCACTTGGAAGCGTTACAACTTAGAGAATTGCGCTAACAGATAAACTGAAAATTAAATGGTACACACTATGCTGAATAAATATATGCATACTAATTAAGCTGTATCCCCTAAACACTGTGTCGACGCTAAGTACAACACAGGAAGTGTGCGGACACAATTGACTTATTTATAGCACAGGTAATGTTTATGTAAACACAAGAGTTAAAAAGTCAGCTTGCCTTTTTAATGAAGTGTACGTTTCTAATCAGTTGTTTCTGTTAACAGCTGGGTACATGGGGGGTGATTTAATGCAAATTTGATGGTAATATTATACACAAGTAATTGATACAAAAAATGTATACTAATAGTTATGGTGTCAAATGTGTACCAACAGCTATGTTGTCAACTGTATACCAACAGTTATGTTGTCAAATGTATCCCAACGGTTATAGTCTCAAAGGTATACTAGCAATTATGGTGTCAAATGTATACTAACAATTATGGTGTCAAATGTATACCAACAGTAACTGTTATGATGTCAAATGTGTTCTAAAAAAAGTAAGTGTTACTAGAAATCACTGTACTGTGGTTGTAATTAATATATGACCAACAATCTTTGAACTTTATAGATATGGTATCCATGGTAAAACAGTGATTTTGGGGTTAAATGGTCAAAAGTGTTGGTCAGTGATCAAGAAAACTGCTCTCCTGCATGTTATTCATCAACTATTTGACATACAATCTTACTTTTATGGAAAAATTGATCTTGCCATACCCTTTGGGGTGTAAATTCAGTATCAGTTGAGGGGTGGGGCTTGGTATGAAGGGTCAAGGTAACCAAAGTGTATGTTAACATTAAGCATCAAAACAGTAGATTGTGTCTAACTCAGTCAATGTAAATACCAAGTTTTATAGCAACACATTGGATGGTATTGGAGAGACACCTTCAAAAACAAAAATCACCAACAGTGGTATGAATGCTGGATTTTGTATTGCTAACATCTTAGATGAAAATGGGGTTAATCGTCAAAAAGTCATGACAGAAATATGGTGCTTGTTGCACAGATGATGAATTGAATTGAATTGAATTGGGTTTTAAGGTGCACCAACACATGAAAGGTTATATGGCGCCTAACAGGCATGAACATGCCAGGCTTATCCACCATGTACATCGAAATAAAATATGGAAAATGGACCTAGAACCTTCTCACCCTGAACTGCAGAGTTGCTGCAAATTCTATCCTAGAAACTCCATTTACGCTGGAGCCACGTTTATTGTTTTTCTGCCACTGCTCTTTTAATGTGAGCGAGATGGCACCTGAAACAATGCAGGGATCATGATGAAGACCTTTAATGAACATGAACAAAAAATGATGAAATAAACATGAATTTGGGGGGATTCTACCACTCTGCCTACCCCTCCAAAGGGATCTGCAGTGGCCCTATTCTTTGCCCCATGGCCAAACGGGGCCCCCGGGAACCACACGGGGCTCACACACATGATGAACATGTATTCCAACTTTTAAGGTTTTCTGTCAATAGATGTTTGGAATATGACTGTACATTCAACATTTTAACCAAAATTCTAAATGGAAAAAGAGGGATATTTCAGGGACAATGCATAACCAAATTGTGGTGCTCTTCTCATATGGTTATGTTAGTGCTCGTCTCATATGATAATGTTTTAATGCGTCCCAAGTTTCAAAGTGTTTCGTCAATTGGTGTTTTGAATATAACTGTACATTGGAAGTTTTAAGCGAAAGTCTAAGTAGATAAGGGGCATAATCCTGGTAAAATGCATAACAGAGTTAAGGTGCTTGTCACATGGTTGTGTAATGATTATGCTTTGCTTGTTTGAATGGGGGTTTATGTCATTTTTTGTGGTAGAGGCAAACCACTCCATTTTTTCTTGGTAGAACCAGTACTGTATCCTCCCACCATCTGTAAGAATCAACACTTTCTCACTTGACAAACAGAGCTCCCAGTGGGATTCCAACCTGCAGCAGTGAGAGGCGAGAAAGTTACGAATGTGTATGCTAAGTGTAAAAGCTTTGGGTCAATTGTTATTCGGAATATGACTGTATATTCAACATTTTAACTGAAAAACGTAATGCAAAAAGGAGGATATTTCAAGTAAAATACATGACAGAATTATGGTACTTAAATTGTCATATAATGTTGTGTAATGATATGTAATGACATGTGTGCCTAGTTTAAAAACTTTTCAACAATTCATTTTGGAGTAAAATGGGGTGACTAATGGCCAAACGATATGCCTGAATTTGCTACACAATCCAGCTGAAAAGACTTTAACTCTGTAAAATTGTCTAATTGCCTTTTTTATTTTTAAAACTGGGTTGGGCTTAGTTTTACCCCATTCAACGTACATATCAAGTTTTATAGCAATACCTTAAATGGTATTCGAGAAATAGCCCTGTAAAATTGCCTGAGTTCTAAGGTCACTGTTGAGGTGGGTGGGGATCAGATATTACCACAGTCCACGCACATATCAATCTCCAATCAATACTTTTGACAACTTTAACCAGAAGCCTTGATGGAGCCTTCATTGTCCCTGCAGTAAAAGTGACAACTTCAACCAGAAGCCTTGATGGAGCCTTCATTGTCCCTGCAGTAAAAGTGACAACTTTAACCAGAAGCCTTGATGGAGCCTTCATTGTCCCTGCAGTAAAAGTGACAACTTTAACCAGAAGCCTTGATGGAGCCTTCATTGTCCCTGCAGTAAAAGTGATCTCTAGATCATTTACCAAAACATTTGTTTGTTTAGGATTTTCCCTGAACAGTATTTTAGTTTGATCATATTACTAGGAAGGCCATTTAGAATCTGTCCACAACTTGTTTACATTGGGTTACTGTAAGTTGCATGGTTAGTGGTTTAAGGATTAGGGTTATAGTTGAATAAGGGTTAGGATTAGTTATGGTTAAGACAAGGAATCAGACAGATTCTAAAACCTCTCCCATTTTACTTGTGGGTCATACCCCAGCTTTAATTGTCTCACCTTTTCAAAGAAACAAGTGGGCTAAAATGGCTCTGAATCGCTGACTTGATGATCTTAGCAAAGATGAAAAAATTGTCAAACAAGCTTATAACTTCATATCAGGATAGAACATGGTAAATTCCTGCGTCTGCCTTAAAGTGTTCCAGCAATTGTAGGTATACGGTGGGGATTTCAACAGTTTCCAAGTTATTATCCAGGGGCTATGTCCCCATGGGAGGGGATGGACCCAGGGGCAAATGATGCTTGGATGGTTGTATCCATCTGTTCATGCCCAATAAGTGTATATATGGTTATAGTGTGGGGACTTCAATGGTTTTCTAGTTATGACCCATGGGCTATTTCCCTAGGGAAGGGGAAGGCCCCCAGGGCTGATACTGGTTAGATGTTTGTATCTCTCTGTTCATGCCCATTAAATGTATATATATGGTTATAGGGTGGGGATCTCAACAGTTTCCAAGTTATGGCCAAGGGATAATTTTCCCAGGGGTCGGGATAGACCCCAGGCCGATGTTGGTTAGATTGTTGTATGTGTCTGTTCATGCCTATAGTAAGGGTATAATATGTCTCCAGGAATGGGGTCGAAATGTTTGTATCCGTCTCTTCATGCTCAGTAAGATTTTTAAGGCTTTGACTGTTTATCATAATGGTGGCCATCTTGGATGTTACCTGACCTAATTTTAACAAACTTGAAAGACAGTGACCTCAGGATCATCCATGTTTGGTCAAAATCATCTAAGCAGTTTATGTGGAGAAGTCATTTAAGCAGAAGTTGACAGATGACAATGACATGATATACAGACGGAGATACAACCAGACAAAAAGCGGACACAACAGCTCACTTTGAGCCTTCGGCTCAAGTGAGTTAAAATGTGAGACATAGGGATCACTTTTCTGGCAACGGCGACAATGTAGAAAGGGACGGTGCCGTCAGCAATGTTTTTTTGTTTTTTGATGTTTGTATGCTTTGAAACTTGGTATGAACATTTACTGGGTTGAGCAACTACCTTATAATGAAGTCCCATGCACCCACCATTGACTTTCACTCTAACGACAAAAGAATTTATTCAAATTTTCTTGCTTAAAGTTTTTGGTTTAGAATTTTGGAAGTTTTATATCTTCAAAACCCTTAAAGGTATTGCTTTGAAACTGGGTATGGACTTTCACTGGGGTAAGCCCCTACTATAACTAAGTCCCACCCACCATTGACATTGACCTTCCCTATATAACCTTAGACATTCATTACTAAGAAACAGGCAAGCTATATATATATATATAGGCAAAACACCATCTTGAGATGGCCTTGTTTCGGGCATTGTTTAATCACCCCAGGATTTTAAGTTGCATTATGGCAGGTTTGTGTAACATGCATTGAATTGAATTGGATTTTATAGTCGCACCTACAGCTAAGGTCATATGGCGACTTTCCAGCTTCCACTGGTGGAGGAAGACCCCAGGTGCCCCTCCAGGCAATTTTCGTGCATGGGCGGGCACCTTGGTAGAACCACCGACGTTCCGCAAGCCAGCTGGATAGCTTCCTCACATAAAGATTTCTAGTCCCCTGAGGGATCGAACCTACAGCGGTGAGGGGCAAATGATTGCAAGTCAGAGACTCTAACCACTCGGCCACGGACGCCCCTTGTGTAACATGCAGGACTTGTAGTTGGTAAAGGGACCAATTTAGTGTTTTAAGAAAAAGTGATTTTCAGCACTTTTGACAACTTCCTATAGTATCTGTTTCCAATGAAAATATGTTTGAACCATTCAATTACTGTCTATGCAGTAGCAGTTTTTTAAAAACACATTAAATAACATTCGTCAACAGGCATGTTGTTTTTGAAAGTATCGGGAGAAAAATTGCCGGCAGCCTAATACATTGCATTGGCGTGTATAGAATCATTGGTAGTAAAGAATAATTTTCTGTTTAAATTCAATTTTCTCAGCATGTATTTTAGATTATTTAAAAAAAATCCGGGCTTGAGATATATGATAACAAGAGATGTATCCGCCGTGTTGCTTAATTTGCATATTTTTCATCAAAATAATGTATCCATATGTCAAAATTATTTAATAGTTTGTGTTTAAAGAGTGAAAATAAATCATAAATGTATTTGTTTTTAATTAGAATCAAATTTTATCTTCATATTCATTCAATAAAGGGAGGTAATTTAAAAGATAATTTTAAATTAATATTGTTATTTACGTTTAAATTTAGAAACAACACAACATACTTGTATATTAAAAACAAGAGGTCCAAGAGGGCCTGTATTGCTCTACTGGCTATCTCCAGGGCGGGGCCCAAATGTGATCCCATGTTCACCATTTGAACAAACTTGGTAGAGGATCCAAAAGTTGATGCTAAATAGAATTAAACCTGTATCTCTTGTAGTTTCAGAGAAGATTTTGAAGTTCTTCCCTATTACTCTATGTAAAAGTGATCCAACAAGGGTGTGTGTGTGTGCGGGGGATGAAATATATATATAAAAATTGAACCATAAACCAAGGTTTTCTGTGAAAAAAAGGGTTTTAAAAAAATAACAAGCAGTTTTTAGTGATTTTTTTTTACAAGTTGTGTTACCATGGCAACCACATTTCTTATGCGAATCTACCCAAAAGGGGAGGTGCAAAACTACACCATGAGACAAATATTCTTGCTAAGTTTGGCATTTTTAGTCCTGCTGTTCTTGAGTTATCACGAAGACAAGCGTTTTTTAGTGATTTTTTACAAGTTTTGTTACCATGGCAACCACATTTCTTATGTGCAATTACCCAAAAGGGGAGGTGCACAACTACACCATGACACAAACATTTTTGTCGAGTTTCGGGTTTGTAGTGCCAGCTGTTCTAGAGTTATCGCGAAGACAATCGATTTTGAGTGATTTTTTAAAAGTTTTGTTACCATGGCAACCACATTTCTAAAGTGAAGCTACCCAAAAGGGGAGGTGCACAACTACACCATGAGACAAATATTCTTGCCAAGTTTGGCATTTGTAGTCATGCTGTTCTTGAGTTATCACGAAGACAAGTGTTTTTTAGTGATTTTTTACAAGTTTTGTTACCATGGCAACCACATTTCTTATGTGCATCTACCCAAAAGGGGAGGTGCACAACTACACCATGACACAAACATTTCTACCAAATTTCTACCAAGTTTCGAGTGTAGTGTCAGCTGTTCTTGATTTATGGTGAAGACAGGCGATTTTTAGTGTTTTTTACATGTAACCACATTTCTTGAGTTATCGCAAAGACAAGAAGATTTCAGGATGGACCGACCGACCAACATATTTTAATATGTTTTGTTACCATGGCAACCACATTTCTTAAGCGAATCTACCCAAAAGGGGAGGTGCACAACTAGACCATGACACAAACATTCCTGCCAAGTTTCGAGTTTGTATATATATAGCGCCAGCCATTCTTGAGTTATCGCAAAGACCGTTCGGGAAGTGGGGCATAATGAGCATACATACAGTGGTGAAATGATTTGGTACATTTTTCCATGCAAAATGTATCACTAATGCAACTAAGTGATTCTCTACCGTAATGAAGTGTGTTTTTGAAGCAAAAAATTCATACTGTCCAATGGAACTGATCGAGATATAAATATTTGCTGTTATAACATATGTTAGGGACAAAAGTTAAAATGTAATCATCGGTAATTTCAGAAATTTTGTTATTGTACAACTAAAGGAAAAACCTAAATCAGAAATTAAACATACATTTTCCTCCTTTCATTTGAAATTTCTCATATAAGTACTGCGTTACCAAGATGGACAGTAGCATGACTTCTTGTACAGCTTCAGTTATGTTTGGTAGAAAATCTTATGCATATTATAGTTCTTAAATATTCTAATGCTCCATGCGCAAGAATTTTTCGTAAACCTACATGTTTGTTTGATTTTTTTTTTTGTTTTGGGGGTGCACATTCTATTCTGAAGGTGCTTAAACCTAATTTCCAATAACAACAGTTACTGTAAACATTCAGCTAGTATTGTGGAACGCAGTTTTATTCGGATATTACTGACCAGGTTCTCCACCTGTTCGATATTTGGTTCATCATTGCACATGCATGTGTTTGTAAAGTTTGATCTGAAAATCTCAAAAAACAACATTATTACAGTGATTTGTTATACCTTGACAAACAAGATTTGGTGTTGGCTATAATATATAATCAGACTGAATGAGGAATCACTTGTCCCATTCTGTCTCATTCAGTCCAATAAAAGTTTTTGCATTGACCTAATTTTAACATATGTTAAAAACATTGGCCTCAGAATTGTCCATGTTAAGTCTGGTCAAAATTTACCAGGCAATTACTGAGGAGATTGCGTTTGAAGCAATTGTTGATGGACGGACAGACAGATGGACGGAAAGTGATCTGGCATTTCGCCAGTACTTAGATATCTCCGCCCTATTGTTGATGTTGGAGTATATTGACAATAGGTTATATTATAACATAGTTGCACATGCTTTATTATACAGTGACACATGCTGTTGTTTGTCGGAGGTATCGTTTTGGTTTGATTGGTTGAAATGGATAAATGATTGACAACTGGCGACATGTTAATTGAGCCTTCAGCTCAGTTGAGCTGAAAACATAAGTGATTTCAAGTCAGAGACTCTAACCACTCGGCCACAGATGCCCCTTTCTACTACATGAGGATATACATCACGTACATTTTTAACAACAATACTATAAATTATTTAGGATCAACATTACCTTTTGTATATATACTGAAAGGAAAAAGAAATGCGACACGGGAATTTCCACTATATATTGTATATATTGCACACTTCCATATATATCCCAAGGAAATCCCAAGATGTTGCAGTTAGTTAGGACACTGTGATGTTGTAGACGTTTTAATCACGGTACACCTTGTAACAAGAAATTCATAAATGTTGAAGTAGTGTATTTAACTTAAAGAGTTTGCAAACTTTTGCATCCTAAGTTTGCGCCAAACGCATACTCTGTCAATAATGAAACTTTACAGGAATATTATTTGCTGTGTTACGTGTTGTTTTAGTATTTTTTTCCTAAAGGAAAGATCTTACGTAGCCATGTACCATTCGATTAACAGCAGCATATTGTACATACAATATATAGCTGAAATTCCAGAGTCGCGTTTCTTTTTCCTTTCAGTATAGACTTGTCTCTGATAAATAAGTAAACCAATATTTATCTATTGATAGGGATGCATGTCTGACCTCCATTTATTGATAATATACAGTACTAAAGGAAAAAAGATATGCAACTGTATTAATAATCAAATATCTTGTTGTGCATCAAATATCTTGACGAGCATTCAACTAAAACTAATTTTATTCCAGTACATGTAAATAGTATTTAGGTCTGATATTAATGTTGCGCTAGTTTTGTGTGAATCTGAGTGTCAGATAAACGTTCATAAAGGAAACTAAACATAACATCAAAATTATAATGCGTGCGGCAAATACTAACAACGAATTCAGTAAGAAATGGTCCTGGCATGTATTCGATTGTTATAAAGACTATAGGAAGATACAAACTTCTGACTGTGTCCATGGTTACATAAATAAATGAGATCTGACTCTTACGAAATTAATATCAATAAGATCTCGGTAGAATTTGACAATGAGCACAATTGATGGGTGGCTAATACCGAGTTATACCCATTTGAAAAAACTTGGTAGATGACAAAAAAGAGCTTATGCTACATGCAAAATATTACAGCTCAAGCTATGGTATTTTCAGAGAAGATTTTTTTTAAAGTTTTTCACCATATTCCAATATATAAATGTTAAAGGGACACACGGCAATCTTGTGTGTGTGTGTGTGTGTAGTTCTAAGGTTTATACACACGGCAATCTTGAAGTGTCTCGATTTATATATCCAGTGTCATTTTTACTTTTACCCTGGTTATACATTTAAATAAATCAAATTTTCAGTACTCACTATTTCTTGTTATTATACTATAAGTTTTAATATAGTATTGGTGCAATAATATCAAAAAATAATAATATACAAAAACAAATTGCTTAACACTATTCTTATAATTAATATTAATCGGATTGAACAAATGCAAGTTATGCAGAAACAAGTTAAGATTGCCATGTGTCCCTTTAAAACATGCGACCCATTGGGTCAGATAATTAACTCAGTCGATCGCCTTTCATAACAACTTGGTACAGGACCACGAACTTATACAATGTGTCTAATTAGTGTTTAAGTCTATGTAAAACATGTGACAGCATGGCAGGTTTTTATAAATAGTTCGATCACCACCATGATTGGTTGTCTCTGTGTTTTTGGCAGAGGGTTCTGTGTTGTTCTGTGTTTTAGTGGCAAACAGAGGAAGAAATAGAGCAGTGAATGTGAAACTATTGGTCCAGTATATACATATAAACTAGTTCTTGAGAAAAACATTTTGTCTGACCCACTAGCAACAGCCTAGCCAGGTGCATACATGCAGCTAGTGCCTTTTTAAAGTGTATGCAAGAAAAAATTATGCTTGTGGGGTCCAGGGCTGCCTTCAAACCCCTTAATTGTTTTATTCATATAATATTCTCTGCGATTCAACGCTGACATTCTGATTAGTCGGCCTGAAATTTTCTAATTTTCATGGAAAACTGAATAAGACGAAACGATCGATGCTCGCCAAATAAAGGTATACATGTGAAATATAATCAGATGAAACATGTAGGAGGAGTTGAGTGGAAACCTTATATATTCATGTCCGACACTCCTACACAGCCACTTCCTAAATGTTATATTTGAAAAACTTTAAAGCCAAGTAACTTTCCCAAAATTATTCAACCGGAATGACCTAACAGTGTGCTACTTCACACTGATACTTCCTAGAGAAGGGTATTTGTTCAAGTCTTAGCGCTCAGATAACTATGAAATAAAAGGCACAGTAATTAACCTTTTTCAATGGAATATAATGGCCTATTTCGGGTGTATTTATTGGATCATGCTAAAGATGTTTCATTGCTGTAGACTTAAGCTTATACTTTGAAAGTTATTAGCAAGGTTATGAAAGTCAAACCTTTTTAACAATATGAATCAGAGAGTTATGGGCCTTTTTCAGATATATTTAATGGATCATCATGTAAACATGAGTAATAATAATAATAATAATATTAAAGACTTTATTTAACGACAGAACTCATTTGAAACTAGTCAATCTTCCATGAGGCCCTCAAGGAAGATTGTGTACACAGCTTCATTACTGTAGACTTAATACTTTGAAAGTTATAAACCAGTCACTTGTAAAAGGCAAGGCTGAGTTTCAGGTTAAACCTTTTTCAAAGGGAAATACTTTTAAAAAAAAAAGGAAACAAAGAGTTATAAATATATTCATTGAATCATGCTGAAGATGTGTTCACAGTTTCTTTGTTGAGGACCTTAATATACTTTAAAAGTTTTAGCCACAATTAATTGTCAGATAAAAATCAATGGATGGACAGACTAACAGACGGACGTACGGACAGACAGATGAACAATGCCATAACATAATACATATGCCCGACACAAACTATGAAATAGATCTTATTGCTATTTAACATCTGGGAAGATACACTCCGATATATTGGACTGAACCCGTTAACCTCCAACTACAAAGGACAATGCTAAGAGAAGTTATACACCAAAGAAACCCAAAGGAACAAAGTAAAGGCTGAAACTCTGATCTCCTTATTAAAGTCTACCATGGTATCCACTGGGTGGTCATGATACCACACAAGGCAGACAGTAAATATACAGTACATTGCAGAGCATTATACAAGATTTTATTAACCAATTAAGGGCCCTTTAAAGGGTGTTGCTGCCATCCCAATAATTCAGTCGCCATATTAATTTCAGCTATATAAATTTCAGCTATATATGAAGAAGACTTTGAACGCACTTATATGTCAACTCATAAAAAAAAATCAAGTTAATATCCTGGCAAATATTGTTTGCAATCAAGTCATGATAATGCTCTAAACAGCTCAATACAGTCCATGAATACATTCTCCAGTCTCTTCATTGATTGATTTGTTTGTTTGTATAGTGTTTTACATCATTTTCAACACATGTAAGGTTATATATGACAATTGATAGACTGATTGATTGAGTGAGTGAGACAGTGGGTTGGCAGGCTGGCGGTCATCGGGAGGGAGGGAGGGAGAGGGAAGGTGGAGGGAGGGTGGGAGGGAGGGAGTCGTCGGGAGGGAGAGGGAAGGAGGAGGGAGGGAGGGAGGGAGGGAGGGAGGGACGGACGGACGGACGGAGGGAGGGAGGGAGGGAGGGAGGGGGAGGGAGGGAGGGAGGGACGGATGGACGGACGGACGAAGGTAGGGAGGCAGAAGGAGGAAGAAAAAGAGAGACAGATGAATGAATCAATCAATCAATTAGTCAAGCAATCAAACAATAAATAAATAAATGACCTAGAGATGTTTTGAAGTAAACTAGAAATGTGTCCATAAGACATGGATGTTCCCGCTATTGCTTTGCATATTAATAAGGAAATTGCATTTCGGACAACATTAATTTTGTGCATTTTTATTATCCAAGGAGCATAACTCTGGAATTACCTAAGCAATGGGGCCATTTATCAAAACTGGCTGAGACATTATGCCCAAATACAATTTAACCCAGTTTGGAGAAAATTAGATAACCATTACCCAAACATTAATTTCCTGAATATTTACTATTCCAAGGGGCATAACTCTGGAATTACTGAGAAAATGGGGGCCGATTATCAAACTTGAGACATTTTGCCCATATACAATTTGACCAATGTTGGAGAAGATTGGATAACAATTACCCAAGTGCAGAACACTACATGCATAAAAAAACTTAAAAATATACTAACTTAAAAAAATATCTAGCATGGCACTTTATAGCATTATCAAGAGGTTGCAGAGATATTTGTCATGATACTTATCACAACATTCTTCGTACAAGTCAAATATAAGGGCTTAAAAGTTTCTTTATATGCTGAATTACGAACGCGACTGAATTAACATGATGTTAGCTACATGTCGCCATAAGGCTTTACAATAGCCATCCCAATATTTGTTTCGAAATCAACCATAATTGATCAGAATAAAACAGGACATGAAGTCTGATACCAAACACTGCTGCTTCACAGCAAATACAAATGAATTTAACAGTTTTCATACAGTGACTTTCTTATTTGCTATATTGTGAAGTATAAAGGTAGATCTATTTAAAACAAGTCAACCTGTATTTTAATGTCAACTATGTTCACAGCAAAAAGGGACTAAAACTTTAGACGCTTTTCTTTCAAATGAGCAGAAACTTTATAATATATATATATTTATTTTATGATAAGCAATGAAATACTGTATTTTATCAGTGAAATAAAAGTGTTATTCCACTCTGTGGAATATAGAGTGTTATTCCACAGTAGCTGCCGGGACTACTTTTAAATGTACAACCAACACAAATGCACGGTAACACGACTCACAAGATATTCCAACTGTTATACTGTTACATCCACTATTTATTTAATTACTTTCTTTCTATGATGTTAACGGTTTCAAAAAAAGTGATGTCATGTAACGTTTCGCTACGTCATTGTGAACAGGGCGCGTAGCCAGGTGTGTAAAACGGTTTAGTTACTGAAATTGCTTAAATAATTGTTTGCAAAATCATAAAATAAAAAGAAAATTTGTTGTTTTGTCGTGAATAACATATTTTACTTCATCTCGAAGTGAGAAAACTTTTATATTTTCACTCATGCTTCGCATTCATGAAAACATAAAGTTTTCTCACTTCTCGATGAAATAAAATAAATTATGTTATTCACTCCAACACAACAAATATCCTCTATATATAGCCAACAATAACTGTATTTTAATGCCAGACATATTCACAACAAATATGGACTATCTGTAATAGTTTTCTTTAAATTGTGCGCATACCAGTTGTCTTATATATCGTATAGCTGAAAGTATAAAAGGCCCGTAACTCTGCCGATGCATACCAATTGTCTTATATATCGTATAGCTGAAAGTATAAAAGGCCCGTAACTCTGCCGATGCATACCAATTGTCTTATATATCCTATAGATGAAAGTATAAAAGGCCCATAACTCTGCCCATGTTTTTAGAATTATATTTAGATCACAATTAAACTTATATTCTGATATAAGAAATTTTCACAACAAAATGGCAGAGATTCTCAAACCATTTTGTTAAAATGACAGGAAACTATTCTCTAATAATTATGTGATATTGTTAAAAGTATAAAAAGCACATTACTCAAACCAATACTTTCTAGAATTAGAGCATCATATAACTTGCAAGATTTAGATATTATACATACAAGCTTGTATTTACATCAGATATAGTTTTTATTTATAAAATTAGTGGAAACCATTTCTATGTCATACGGTTAAAAGTATGACAGGCCCATAGCTCGATCTGCCCTTCGAATTTGGCCTTCCTTCATTATATGGACAGAGTATCTACAACAGTTTTCTTTAAAATGAAGGCAACTAATGCACGATAGTTGGATGGACAAACAAGGAGCATTTCTATAGTCCCCATCCACTGGTAGGTGACACCACCATCACTGGTAGGTGAGACACCACTATCACTGGTAGGTGAGAAACCACCATCACTGGTAGGTGAGAAACCACCATCCCTGGAGGTGAGACACCACCATCACTGGTAGGTGAGAAACTACCATCACTTGTAGGTGAGAAACCACCATCACTGGTAGGTGAGAAACCACCATCACTGGTAGGTGAGAAACCACCATCACTGGTACGTGAGACACCACCATCACTGGTAGGTGAGAGGTGAGACACCACCATCACTGGTAGGTAAGACACCACCATCACTGGTAGGTGAGAAACCACCATCACTGGTAGGTGTGACACCACCATCACTGGTAGGTGAGAAACCACCATCACTGGTACGTGAGACACCACCATCACTGGTAGGTGAGAGGTGAGACACCACCATCACTGGTAGGTGAGACACCACCAGCAGTCACACTAATAACCTATGAGTACATGCTTTTGTCACTTTAAGGACCTATTACGAGCATATTGTATTTGGTTGTGGTGGTTGGGGTGTTGTGGGTGAGAGAGAATTTGAATAGGAATCTGTAAACCACTGTTAGACATACAATTGCATGAGAAAATGGTGTTATTCAATTTTGTAGCAGATGACAAGGTGCTGAATGTAAACCCATTAAAACATAACAGCAGGATTATCCTTAGCTGTGTTTTTTTTTTTGTTGTTTGAAGTAAACCCGTTAAAACATAACAGCTGGATTTTCCTTAGCTGTGTTTTGGTGTTTTTTTGTTTTAAAACAATGAATGAAGGAAGCTTTGTTTGTAGTACAGCTCTTGTTATTATTTTTCTTCCTTATAGTAAGTATTACATACTGCTATACCCTAGATACTAGTGATGCACTTAGGCATCTGGGCCCTGTTTTATAATATTACATACTGCTATACCCTAAATACTAGTGATGTACTTAGGCATCTGGGCCCTGTTTTATAATATTACATACTGCTATACCCTAGATACTAGTGATGTACTTAGGCATCTGGGCCCTGTTTTATAATATTACATACTGCTATACCCTAGATAGTAGTGATGTACTCAGGCATCTGGGCCCTGTTTTATAATATTACATACTGCTATACCCTAAATACTAGTGATATACTTAGGCATCTTGGCCCTGTTTTATAATATTACATACTGCTATACCCTAGATACTAGTGATGCACTTAGGCATCTGGGCCCTGTTTTATAATATTACATACTGCTATACCCTAAATACTAGTGATGTACTTAGGCATCTGGGCCCTGTTTTATAATATTACATACTGCTATACCCTAGATACTAGTGATGTACTTAGGCATCTGGGCCCTGTTTTATAATATTACATAATGCTATACCCTAGATACTAGTGATGTACTCAGGCATCTGGGCCCTGTTTAATGAATCATCTTACAACCATTTTGATCGTAAATTAATTTCTTAAATGCTTCACTATAAATTACACTTTTCAAATAAACGTGATTTCATTTCATTTTCTTATACGGGTGATATTTCTGCACTACGTTCACACATAATTGTCTATATTGAATGCGTAAATGAAAAAAGCGAACGATTTTAAAATTTGAGACATCATAAACTGTTTAATAAAACAGGGCTCTGATTCTGATGATCGATTGTGAAAGTCTATAATCGATCATCGGTTAAATGTAAAAATGCACTTGAATTAATGTTCAAAATAGAAATAAACATGAGGATCCAGGAGACAACACAAAATTAGCAAAATAATTATATACAAAAATGAACACATTTATATCAGAATTATTTTTCTGATAAAATGACAATGGTGCAAGAACAAGTCCGGAAAAATACATACTTAATCAGAAATTATTCAAAGTTCCAGCTAGGCCTCAAACTCCGATTAACATACAGGTTAAACATCATATTGCCTAACCGATTATAACCGATGATTGATTACATCCAACCGATTGTAACTGATGATAGATTGTAAATTTCAACCAATTGCCCATCACTCAATATAACAATGCATGCTATTCAAAAAAAAAAAGCTTTACTTTCACATCATTTGAGCTAACCAGTAATGGAGCATGTCAGCAGTCAATATGCAAGCTTTACCATGCTTTTGCATAATGACCATTTACCTTTGGGAAATAGATCCTAAGTTGATTTTTGTATTGTATCAGGTAGTGCAGAAATAAAACTCCCTGATTTCTCCCTGGTTTTACATTCGTTTTCAAATTCCCTGATGTTGGGATTTTCCCCCTTTTTCACTGTTTTTCAGAAACTGTGGCCACCCTGAATTTATTTTGTGTATAAAATTGATGGGTTTTACGGCACACCAATGCAAGAAAGGTTATATGGCACCAAACAAGTATGAACATGCCAGGCTCATCCTCTATTTACAGCTAAAGGTTTTCCCTGTATAACTATGTAAAACATGTGACCATGCTGGGTGGAGTTATTTATGTTCACAAGGACACTATTTGAACAATTCAGTAAAGAAATACTAGGTACATGCAAAATATTAAGGCTATATTTCATTAATTTTCAGAGGAGAAGAATTTGATTTTTTCCCAAATGAAATCACTGTAATCCTCGATCTCTTACAGATTCAAGGAAGATCATTACTTGGTCCCACCTTAATTCCATTTAGTGATGGAAAAGCTTCTATTAGCAGGATTTTATAATGGATATTTCGACAATAAAACATGTTTTTTAAAACGTTTTTACTGAACAAATGCTATAACCTGTTTGAAATTACCTAATAAAACAGTCTATTAAATCATTTTAGAATTATTTTATCTTTAGAATTCTGTGATTCTTGATTTCAAGAAACTCATTCCTCAATGAGTGATACAAATATTTTTAATCTGTTGCTCACAGCAATTAAAAGGCTCATTGTGTTCTGAGAACACATTGAACTGCATGTAATAGCATGATGTGATGTCATAATAGCATGACGTGATGTCATAATTATCCAGTGTGTGATGTCATAATACCAGAAAGTGATGTCATGATAGAAGCAACCAAAGGAAATTATGAATGAAGCATTCTGATTGGTTCACTGATAAAAATTGGACCAATGAAGCCAGTTAATTGAAAGCTCATTGTATTCTCAGAACACACTGAGGTTTTACTGGACATTGAGTAGTGAGGTTCTTGAAACCAGGTAACACAAAATTCTAATGATAAAATAATTCTAAAATGATTTAATAGACTGTGAATAAATGTTTTAATTTTACAATACGCAAACTTTTTAAACCAAAATTAAGGTTTAATTCATACCCCAGCCAACCCCGTTTTCACTTCTTGGAGAAGGGGTTGGATGGGATATGAAAGATTTAATGATTTTTGCTATAACTCTACATCTCTACATGTATGTAAAACCGTTTCCGCAGGGCAGGCAGGCCGAATTTGATCCCAAGGTCACCATTTGAACAAACTTTGTAGAGGACCAGAAGCATATGCTACATGCATCTTATTCGAGTTTATTGCCTTTTGGTGTCGCAGACGATTTTGAATTGTTTCCCTTTATAAGTGTCTTTGCAAAACATGTGACCACTGGAGCAGGGTCACCATTAGAACAAGCTTGGTAGAGAACCATAATTATGTCCATATGTTTCTATATAACATTATGTAAAACTAGTGACCACAGAGGTGGTGACAAATTTGTTCCGAGAGAAATCATTTGATTAAACTTGGTAGGAAACCATAAGCTTGCTACATTTTCAAACTATTAGACCTCTAGCTGTTGTAGTTTCAGAGAAGAAGATTTTTTTTAAAGATTTTCTTATATGACTATATCTGATCCCAGGAGTAGGGCCAGACTTCCTCCATGGTAACTATTTAAACTAACTAAAAATGGTAGAGAACCATAATTGTTTGCTACATGCAGCAGATGAGAGTTATATGTCTTGTGGCACAAGAGGTTGCTGTTTTAAGGTTAATCCTGTATAATTATCTATGTCACCATTTTAAAAAAGCTTGGCTAAGGGAAAAATAAGCTAATGGTTATTGCAATTTATCGCATAACATGGCATGACGATGACTTATTTCTGCATATAAGGACCGAATCACTGTGTTTGTATACAGTAAAACATTTAATCCCAAGTGTTTGCCTGGTATATCATACAATACGTTCAGACACCTTAACTTTTCATCATTATTTGAAATCTTACTTCATAAATTGTGTGTTAGAAACGTTAGATTTGGTTTAAGGTGTTGCATTATTTGTAGGGCGAACGCATTTACAGCCGTGTTACATGTAAAGAAGAAATTGAAATTGAATGTTGTTTAAAACAGCTCATCAACACAGTACAGGTTATTTAGAGCTACCCCAGAGAGAGGGGAAGGATACATAGGAATCCAGGAACCTGCCCTCCTCTTATTATCGAATAGATTCCTATGGTTCTTTAACGTGCTCGTAGGATATGTAAAGAAGAAACGACGTCATGATTTCTCTTACAAATTGCCACCATATATAAGGTAAATTGACATCACTGAAGCGAAACTGTCATGTCGTAGGTGTGTTATGTGATAAATAGAATCTTACATTCATGACTGTGTATTATTGACTAATAAACTCGTTGGATAAAAATCAATAATACACAGTCACTCATGTAAGATCCTCTATATATTACACCGATATAGCTAAACAAACTTGATAGAGGGATATAGCTGAAGCTGTATGCAACATATGAGAACTCTAGACATTGTGGTCTAAGAGAGTTTTGGTTGAATGTTGCTTGACATCATTTTCAGGACATTTTGTCTTTATGATGGTAAATATTTTCATGGTGGATCACCCACTTATTCCTGGGAAGAACCTGTACTGTATACTTCCCACCATCCCAAGGAATTGACACTTCCCACTAACAGTTAATTCAAGCTCCTAGTAGTATTCCCACAGTGGTGAGAAGCAAGAAGGTTTCATACTGTGGTTTAGGAGAAGAAAACATTTTTCCCCTTCGGTCATTTAAGGGACTCGAGGCAATCTTTATTTTTTCAAAACTCACTGCATCCTGCTAGTTTTTCTGCGTAACTTGCATTTGTTCAATCATTAATATTAATTCTAATACACCCGCACAATATAGTCTAGTTTAAAATATCTCGTTATATTGAACGATATATCACTGTAATTTTTGCGACGTTAGAATAAGCATTGCGCATATCGCATATCGCATTGTAACGTACGCAACGTTAGGAGAATAAGCAAAGCAATGCGAAAGATTTCAGATGTGTGCGTTATTTTCACATTTTAGGGGTATTAGAATAGAAACAGAACATCGTTTACGGTGAATTATCTATAATATATCACGGTTTGTCCAAACCGTGAACCGTGATATATTAAACGATAATTCACAGTAAACGATGTTCTATTTCTTAATTATAAGAATAGTATTAAGCAATTTGTTTTTGCATATTATTAATTTTTGATATAATTGCACCAATAAAATATTAAAACTTATAGTATACTAAGACTAAATAGTGAATACTTCAAATTTGATAGACCGATTTCAAACACTTCAAGATTGCCGCGTGTCCCTTTAAAATGCAAATACTTGGGACTCCTGGGGCATAGCCATTTCTGACCAAAGATCTTCATTTGAACAAACTTGATAGTATCAATAAAGAAATAATGTTGAAATCTATTCATTTTTTTTTTTTTTTTTTTGAATAACTGTTGTGGTAATGATAGCCAACTTGGAAGCCCCCCCACCCCCCGCCCCGCCAATAAATACAGGGCTCATAATTAGCATATTGTTGTTTCACTATGGCATGGCAACCACATTTTTTATCAAATTTAAAAAAAAAAAATTGAATTGAATCTTTAACGGCTCATCAACATATAGGATATTTAGAGCCGCCCCAGAGAGAGGGGAAGGATACTTAGGAATCGTGCCCTACTCTTATCATCGAAAAGATTCCTATGGTTATTTAACGTGAGGATAGACTGATACACGAGACCACCCGGTTTACTTCCCCATCTGATGGACAAGGCTAAGGGAAAGTGTCTCGCCCAATTAGGACACACCGTCGAAACTCAGTGGCACCACTGAGGATTGAACCCGCCATGCTACCGACTAAGATACGCCAACCCTCGGGTCAACATAAAAAATCATGTTTGAATTTCACTGTTTTCAAGCAATTGCAGGATCAGTTGTTTTCTGTTGTCTTCAATTTGTTCCCTTGGCAACCAGATTTTTTTAAAAAAATGTGTGCATCATCTCTGCCTCAGATGATAAAAAAGGTGTGCATCGATCATCTCTGCCTCAGATGATAAAAAAGGTGATAAAAAAGGTGTGCATCATCTCTGCCTCAGATGATAAAAAAGGTGATAAAAAAGGTGTGCATCATATCTGCCTCAGATGATAAAAAAGGTGATTCATCTCATTGAATTTTGCTTAAAATCTCAAATAGTTTAAAAAAATTAGAGAATCCGTTGTTTTTTTCGCCACCAGATTTTTTTACTGAAGTTAAAGTAACTATCCCGCCAACAACAGCCAAATTTTACAACATACGTACATCATATCTAAACCTATCGACAATGAGGTAAATAATATAACTCGCATAATTTTAGAATCCAAAAATAAACGACTTTAACCAGCACGACCAAACCCCAAAACTGACTCATAATTTATTTCATGCATATTCAATCAGTGGTATTTTTAAGAACCTGTGAATAAATCTAAACTTTATACATTATTATATGACCTGAACACCTGGACAGAGTTCATAAAAACAGTTTTGTATAATTTTGCTATTATTTGGCAGGTTAGTTTCTTTAAAGAGAAAAGACATGTTATCATCTCCAAGGATATTTTGATGTCTCCAATAGTTATCATGAGTTGCAGGATCCATAATTTGACGACGGACAGACCTACAGTAAACCTATAGCCCTCCCTGGTGAACCAAATTATTTTTTTTGTCTCAATCTTTATGTGATTTGTCTGTCATTTCTAGCTACTTGCAAATGTTTCGGACAAATCATCAGCTATAAAATGTGCATCGATAACCATAATCAACTGTTATTACATTTTTTTTGAATGTTTTTTTGATAGAATGCTATAATTAAGCAATTTGCTTTCGTTCTACTCCTTTAACGGTAATATGTTTTGTACAGTGTATACAGTTATATGTTTCGTTCTACTCCTTTAACGTTAATATATTTTGTACAGTGTATACCGTTATATGTTTCGTTCTACTCCTTTAACGGTAATATGTTTTGTACAGTGTATACCGTTATATGTTTCGTTCTACTCCTTTAACGGTAATATGTTTTGTACAGTGTATACCGTTATATGTTTCGTTCTACTCCTTTAATATTGTCATGATCTTTATGCCGTGTTCTAACAAACATGTTTTAATTACATTGGGTATATTCACTCATGTCTGGTATCGGGTTTGTACTTCATAGTTGCCACCATTTTGAATTGCATTATGATCGAGCTATCAACTCAATCAGTTAGTGTACCGTATTGTCCCTAATAAATGCGCACCTCCAAACTACCTCACCATTTTTTCAGAAATACCGGTATGTTTTTTAAAAACTTACAAAAGATGCAAGTTAATCTGTTTCATTCACAATTGAGCATACAAAATCTCTAGAAAACTTAAAATCTGATGCATTAATTGATTGATTGATATGCGGACTTTAGTTTTCTTGGTAAAGAAAATCATTAAATCAAAAAACAAGTCTGATTTAAAATCAAAAATGTTACGCCCCGGGGCTTTATTAGGGACTATACGGTATGCATATTCAAGAACAAATGTTTTGACTGGAAGCAGGCCAGATTCTGAGTTAAATACACATTTATGCGTTTTGACAAGCTAATTCCATGAATTTATACCCTATGCCTTAATGATGGTCGTCACAATAAAGGGCAATAACTCCAACACTTTGTATACTTTGTATATATTATCTTCCCTAGCTTCACACACAACATATCAACACTTTGTATACTTTGTATATATCATCTTCCCTAGCTTCACACACAACATAACAACACTTTGTATACTTTGTATATATTATCTTCCCTAGCTTCAAACACAACATATCAACACTTTGTATACTTCACTAGCGGATCCAGGGGGGGGCGCACCCGGCGCGCGCCCCCCCTAAAAATTCCGGATCATACATGTATGTCCATGTTACTGTAGATATAATATCAAACAATTTCGATGCACGCCCTCGGTATTAAAAAATTTCTCGCTCGCTCCGCTCGCTCTACGCATAATGACTAATGAGTGGTTTAATTAACACATTGTTAAATCCTTTTATTTGAAAACGGACTTTTTTATTCATACATGTCCATGTTACTGTAGATAAAATATCAAACAATTTCGATGCACGCCCTCAGTATTTATTTTTTTTTGCTCGCTTCGCTCGCTTGACGCATAATAGCTAATGAGTGGTTTAATTAACAAATTGTTAAAACCTTTTATTTTAAAATGGACTTTTTTATTCATACATGTATGTTCATGTTACTGTAGATAAAATATCAAACAATTTCGATGCACGCCCTCAGTATAAAAAAAATTCTCGCTCGCTTCGCTCGATCTACGTATAATGACTAATGAGTGGTTTAATTAACACATTGTTAAATCCTTTTATTTGAAAACGAACTTTTTTTATTCATACATGTATGTCCATGTTACTGTAGATAAAATATCAAACAATTTCGATGCACGCCCTCAGTATAACAAATTTTTTTCGCTCGCTTCGCTCGCTCAACGCATAATGGTTAATGAGTGGTTTAATTAACACATTGATAATTCCTTTTATTTGAAAACGGACTTTTTTACCCTATCAATGCACTACCGCAACCGTTTTATGAGGCTAGAAACGGACCCGAAAATTTACCAAAATCTTACGCCCCCCCTAAGCTGAAATCCTGGATCCGCCCCTGTACTTTGTATATATTATCTTCCCTAGCTTCACACACAACATATCAACACTTTGTATACTTTGTATATATAATCTTCCCTAGCTTCACACACAACCTATCAACACTTTGTATACTTTGTATATATTATCTTCCCTAGCATCACATACAACATATCAACACTTTGTATATATTATCTTCCCTAGCTTCACACACAACATATCAACACTTTGTATACTTTGTATATATTATCTTCCCTAGCTTCACACACAACATATCAACACTTTGTATACTTTGTATATATTATCTTCCCTAGCTTCACACACAACATATCAACACTTTGTATATGTTGTATAAATTATCTTCCCTAGCTTCACACACAACATAATTATATAGTTTAAGAGAAGCAGGTTACACTCATTTAATCATATGTAGACTTTTCAAGCAAATAGGATAACTTGATTATTGAATATTTTCTTTTTTTGCATACCGGAAAATGTTATCTGTGCTTTACATGGATGATATCTATTGTAGTTTATATCAGATTTGTCGGCCCTTGCTTCCTACACATTGCTACTTGGTTATGATCTTGCACACCATGTTTGGTGTAGTAAACCCTTACAGTTCTTGAGATGTAGGTGAAACAAATTTCACAATACTGTTTGTTTGTATGGTGTCATTTTCAACACATGTAAGGGTATATATTACAGTCTATTTTTTTGTGGTGGAGGCAGACCACTCACTTTTCCTGGGTAGAACCAGTACTGTACACCATCCGTAAGAATCGACACTTCCTCACAAGTCAAGCTCCCAGTGGGATTCGAACCTGCAGTTGTCAGAGGTGAAGGTTTACAACGCAAAGTCGTTAACCATTCGGCCACGGAAACGCTAAATTTCACAATATAAAGACATCACTTAACTATAAAAGGCATTAACTCCTGTAGTTTTTATTGGAGTTGTCTACCCTCGTTTCCTACACATTGCTTCTTGGTTACAATCGTGCACACCATGTTTGGTGTAGTAAGCCATAACTCTAACATTTCACATAGTTAATTATAATATTGTATAGTATAACAACTCACATAGTTTATTATAATATTGTATAGTATTAATGTCCCAGATAATTAATTATAATATAATATTGTATAGTATTAATGACCCAGATAATTAATTAGAATATTGTATAGTATTTTTGCATTCTAGGCTCTGATTTTGACAATTTCTGCAAATTAAAGCCAGGATGTCAACTGCTAGAATTACTAGGTGGCTTGCCTACTTTTAGCATGACTGGTTGCAAAAGAGTCGCAAGCTACAAAATGATTCTACGACAGCTTCACTTCATGTGAAAGTCCTAAATATTTAGTACATTATATTATTGCATTTATAGTTAACGTTCCATTAAAAAATGCTTACTTTTTGTTTATTGTTTGTTCCTGTGCATAATAATTTTGTCTTTCACATACATTTGTTTAACCATATTTTCACATTTCATGTCACATTTGTATATGTTATATGTATGTCTCTCCACACTTGGAGGTAATAAAGAATATCTATCTATCTATCAATGTGTATTATCAATGACTAACATTTAATTATAATATTTTATAGTATTTATCTTGTTTCCAAGAAATTAATAAATTCAGCTGTACCATTTTTGCTGTTGATGCACACAGTGTAAATATTTATTTAGCTTGGCCTTTACTATAGCCATGTGAACATGGTCAAATATAAATGTTCTCTTTCAGTCTGTGACTGAACAATTACTATGCATGAAGTTTGGATTTCCTTTGCCTATTTTTCGTACAAGAAACGTATGGCCAGTTAGTTAGTACACACATGTAATAGTGTGTCAATTTAAATGTTATGTACTATATTGATAAAAAAATGGATGTGCAATATTTTGCCGAGTGTAATGATACTAATGATTCTTGTTAGTATCCTCTTATTACTATTATTACTATTACATTATTATTATCATTACTATTATTACATTATTATTATCATTACTATTATTACATTATTATTATCATTACTATTATTACATTATTATTATCATTACTATTATTACATTATTATTATCATTACTATTATTACATTATTATTATCATTACTATTATTACATTATTATTATCATTACTATTATTACATTATTATTATCATTACTATTATTACATTATTATTATCATTACTATTATTACATTATTATTATCATTACTATTATTACATTATTATTATCATTACTATTATTACATTATTATTATCATTACTATTATTATATTATTATTATCATTACTATTATTACATTATTATTATCATTACTATTATTATATTATTATTATCATTACTATTATTACATTATTATTATTACTATTATTACATTATTATTATCATTACTATTATTACATTATTATTATTACTATTATTACATTATTATTATCATTACTATTATTATATTATTATTATCATTACTATTATTATATTATTACCATTACTATTATTATATTATTATTATCATTACTATTATTATATTATTATTATCATTACTATTATACATTATTATTATCATTACTATTATACATTATTATTATCATGACTATTATTATTTTATTACCATTACTATTATTACATTATTATTATCATTACTATTATTATATTATTATTATCATTACTATTATTACATTATTATTATTACTATTATTACATTATTATTATCATTACTATTATTATATTATTATTATCATTACTATTATTATTATTACTATTATTATATTATTATTATCATGACTATTATTATTTTATTATTATCATTACTATTATTATATTATTATTATCATTACTATTATTATCATTATTATTATTATCATTACTATTATTATCATTACTATTATTATATTATTATTATCATTACTATTATTATTATTACTATTATTATATTATTATCAAGACTATTATTATTTTATTACCATTACTATTATTACATTATTATTATCATTACTATTATTATATTATTATTATCATTACTATTATTATTATTACTATTATTATATTATTATCATTACTATTATTATCATTACTATTATTATCATTACTATTATTATATTAGTATTATCATTACTATTATTATATTATTATTATCATTACTATTATTATATTATTATTATCATTACTATTATTATTATTACTATTATTACATTATTATTATCATTACTATTATTATATTATTATTATCATTACTATTATTATTATTACTATTATTATATTATTATTATCATGACTATTATTATTTTATTATTATCATTACTATTATTATATTATTATTATCATTACTATTATTATATTATTATTATCATAACTATTATTATTTTTATTATTATTATTATTCATAACATTGATATTACATTTGGTAACACATCTGGGCCCAGTTTTATTAAACATCTTGCGATAAGTCTCAAATTTTAAAACTCTTCACATATTTGCACATAAGCATTCGATATAGAAAATTGTGCCGAAGAATCATATGTATAAGAAAACGAAATGAAATCGCGTTCATTTGTGAATTGTATATCAAGTAAAGAATTTAAGAAATTAACTTATGACCAAAATTGTCGTTAGTTCTTTCATAAAACCGGGCCCTGTTTCACATCTTGCTCAAATGTGCAAGTTGTATACTTATCATACATTTTTGGCTCATATCATGTGCATTTACAACATACTCTTCTCATAATGTATTACACTGTATCCGCCTGTATATAACGTACAACATACTCATCTCATAATGTATTACACTGTATCCGCCTGTATATAACGTACAACATACTCGTCTCATAATGCATTAAATTGTATCCGCCTGTATATAACGTACCGGCGAAAAACATTGTAATGTTTTATAGAAGAACTGAAATTAAATGAATTAGATGACTCAAATAGTTACACCTAATTATAGTATTGTATGTTATTAATGACTCAGATAGTTAATTATAATATTGTATGTTATTAATGACTCAGATGTATGTTATTAATGACTCAGACTGATAATTATAATATTGTATGTTATTAATGACTCAGACTGATAATTATAATATTGTATGTTATTAATGACTCAGACTGATAATTATAATAGTGTATGTTATTAATGACACAGACTGATAATTATAATTTTGCATGTTATTAATGACACAGACTGATAATTATAATATTGTATGTTATTAATGACACAGACTGATAATTATTATATTGCATGTTATTAATGACTCAGACTGATAATTATAATAGTGTATGTTATTAATGACTCAGACTGATAATTATAATATTGTATGTTATTAATGACACAGACTGATAATTATTATATTGTATGTTATTAATGACTCAGACTGATAATTATAATAGTGTATGTTATTAATGACTCGGACTGATAATTATTATATTGCATGTTATTAATGACTCGGACTGATAATTATTATATTGTATGTTATTAATGACTCAGACTGATAATTATAATATTGTATGTTATTAATGACTCAGACTGATAATTATTATATTGCATGTTATTAATGACTCGGACTGATAATTATTATATTGCATGTTATTAATGACACAGACTGATAATTATAATATTGCATGTTATTAATGACACAGACTGATAATTATAATATTGCATGTTATTAATGACTCAGACTGATAATTATTATATTGCATGTTATTAATCACACAGACTGATAATTATAATATTGTATGTTATTAATGACTCAGACTGATAATTATTATATTGTTTGCTATTACTGACTGACTGATAATTATAATATTGTTTGTTATTAATGACACAGACTGATAATTATAATATTGTTTGTTATTAATGACTCAGACTGATAATTATAATATTGTATGTTATTAATGACTCAGACTGATAATTATAATATTGTATGTTATTAATGACTCAGACTGATAATTATTATATTGTTTGCTATTAATGACTGACTGATAATTATAATATTGTATGCTATTAATGACTCAGACTGATAATTATAATATTGTATGTTATTAATGACTCAGACTGATAATTATTATATTGTTTGCTATTAATGACTGACTGATAATTATAATATTGTATGTTATTAATGACTCAGACTGATAATTATAATATTGTTTGTTATTAATGACTCAGACTGATAATTATAATATTGTATGTTATTAATGACTCAGACTGATAATTATAATATTGTATGCTATTAATGACTGACTGATAATTATAATATTGTATGCTATTAATGACTCAGACTGATAATTATAATATTGTATGTTATTAATGACTCAGACTGATAATTATAATATTGTATGCTATTAATGACTGACTGATAATTATAATATTGTATGCTATTAATGACTCAGACTGATAATTATAATATTGTATGTTATTAATGACTCAGACTGACAATTATAATATTGTTTGTTATTAATGACTCGAACTGATAATTATAATATTGACCGAGATAATTTTTATAACCTTGTTTAGTATTAATGGCTCAATTCAATATCCATTCTAAAGGCATTATTCGCCATATATTTGGTTGATTTTTTTGTTGAGATTTCTTGTTTTGCCATGGGACTTATATTATACAATTGGAATTGTATGCAGCTTTAACCCTAATAGCCCGGTATGAATGTATAATGGACTGTCTTTTCTTTGAATCTGGCCCATTCCATTTATGTTACAAAGGTGTCTTTTGGTTAAATGACTGATGAGCAGCCAGAAAGTGTAAACCCTGATCAGCCTGCGAGTTACTCACAGGCTGATCTGGGTTTACACTGGCTGCAAAGGCTGTTGAAGTCGCCCTTAGCAAGCTAAGAGTTAAAATCAGTACATGATGTTATTTTTGGGTGAAAAAGCTTTGTGTATAGTGTCATGAAATGCTTTCTCTGCCAATGCATGTTTATACAGTGATATTTGACATCTTTCACAATGCCAGTATTACCCTCATTTACTTATTATATCCTTGTCTATTTTGTTAGTTTAGTGTACACATACTTTTAAAAAAGAAATCTGCAGATTCATACGTCTCACCTGACAGGGACTGAAGTTGGTGCCAGTATTACATAATAATTTTTATAATGTCTTATCAGGGCTCGATGTTAAGGACTGTCCGCCTGCCCGGGGCAGGTAAAGTCACAAAGGCTCAATCCCGACAGGCAACTTCAAAACTGAGGGACTATACAACATGACAAAATACAAAAGACACCCATCGCTCTTTGCAGGTTTCCGATATTATTGTTGTTACATTGTAAATATTAGACCAGCTTTTGGAATTCTCAGAACGGTGCTATATGAGATTTATATCATTAAGTGGTCTAATACTCTTGAAGACTCAAACAGTATATCCTTATAACATAAAAACTTTGGGTCTAAATATTTGGGCAACCAGCAAACTGGCATGGGCAAGTAAATTTCTGAGTTAACTTGCCCCATGGGCAAGCTGTCCGTAAAATTAACGTTGAGTCCTGCTTATATTGTTATGCATATAAATCCTATCAAAAATGATAATTCAATGGTTATTGTTAATTTAACATCTACTTGTAGATTATGGTAATCACGTATCTGCTTGTATAATACTTATGGTAATCAAATATTTGCTTGTAGCTAGTATTTATAATACTTATAGTAATCAAATATCTGCTTATAGTTGATTTTATTAAAAGTTTATCTAAAGTAATTTTATATGGTCCGTAATTTTTTTTTGAAATCTTTTATTTTTTATTAAATGTGTTTGTGCTGTTTTCAAACACTATTTTTCTTGCTTTTCCTTTTTTTCTTCAGAAAATGTATACTAAACCAAACAGCTAACGCACCAGCAGACAATACCTTTAATATCTCAGTAACAACAATCAATAAAATTTAAAACAAATTTCATTCTGAACGAGACAAATATCTTGTCAATAATGACAGTAAATTAAAAAAAAAGAAAACAAAATTGCTGTCAGTCAAAATTTGATTATGCACACACACGGGTATAAAATATTCGAGAAAAAAAAAGTGGTGCGTTAGAACTTTGGTTTAGTATAAAATGCATGACTAAATAACTTCAAAATAAACTAAAACTATATACTTATATACTTATACAATAATAATAACTTATACTTATACATTTTTTATATCACAGTTAAATAGTATCACAGATAATTCACTACTTTATCACAGTTAATATATATCACAGTTACTATTTAAAAAATTAAAAGCCGCACATAAATTAAAAACTAAAATTCCTACTTGTCTGTTGTCTTAAAAATTCTTTTTTTCTAGCTTTTCAAATCTGAAATATACAATTAAAAGACCACATATATTTTTCATCAGATATCTGATTGGGTTAGTCCATTCCAAGACAATAATGATGACAGCAAACTTCAAAAAGACTATTTTACAGTCCAACACAGCTTGATATATGTAGAAGAAACATACATGCACGAATGTTGATAATAATTACATAGACTTTTGCCACAAACAGTTTATTTTTAGCCGTGTAATTGTGAAACAAAAATTACACAAAAAAACTCAATCAATAATTAGAGGTTATTATATGGCTAAGATATGCCTCTTGGTCATATTGGCCCTGGATAATCATATTGGCCCGAGGGCTATATATCCAGGGCCAATATGACCAAGAGGCATATCTTAGCCATATAATTACCTTTTTATTACATATATAACTAAATATCCAAAACAAAACAAAAAGACTGCCTGCATACATAAAGGGGCCCGGCACTCTCTACAGGCGGTCCAAATCTGTTTTATGCAATTGTTATGCCTCGAGTCCCTAAATAACCATACCAAATCGGAACTAGGGCCATTTGTTTAAATTGTTAGCATGAGTCAAGGGTTTAAGTTTCTGTTGTGGTTGTTGTTGTTTTGTGGGTTTTTTTTGTTGCAGTTTTAAAAGAAGTATACTGATGGGAATTGTATGATGATGTCCCTTGAAATAAGAGCAGTTTTAGCCAGTCGAATGTCAACAGGCCCTTTTGGGTCTCTTGTTTCTAATGAATTCTAATGAATTGTCAAGAAAGTTTTGTCTTTAGTATAGCTAACTTTTTATTTTTTTATTTAGGATAAACATGTATTTTACATTGATTATAACGAAGGCTCTCTCAACTGATTTTAATCACTCTCGTTGCAAATGCAGATTATGTGTCTGGCTCAACACATCTGGTCATGGCGGGGATCTAACGCACGACTTCTCCATCCTGGATCCAGTGCTCTACAGTGCTCAAGAGAGGGAATCCATGGCCGAGTGGTAAGAGTCTTTGATTTGAAATCATTTGCCCCTCACCGCTTAGGAATCTAATCAGCTGGCTTGCGGAATGTTGGTGATTCTACCTAGGTGCCCGCACCTGCATGAAAATTGCCCGGAGTGGCACCTGGGATCTTTTTCCACAAATTGAAAAAGTAGATATAAAAATCGAACAGGAACAGTACCATTACAGGACGACAGTCAACCGCAAACACAAAGTCATCACATGACCTTAGCTGTGGGTGCGACTATAAAATCCAATTAAATTCTTTATAAAAGTAAAATTCAATGTATTGTATAATGCTATCCTCTAGTACTGTTCCATATAATGCCATTACGTGGTCCAAGTATCAACTTTCATACCCCATCCAACCCCTTCACCAAGAAGCAAAAAGGGGTTGGATTGGGTATGAAATAAAACCTTTATTTCAACAAGTTTGCATATTGAAACATCAAAACATTTTAATAGGTAACTTTAAACAGGTTATCATATTTTTTCAGTAAAACATGTTTTGTTGTTGAATTATTCATTATAAAATCCTGCTAATAATAGCCACTTAATGCTATTTAGGAAAAAACTCCTAAGATCTCTATCTACATGAGCTAATCAGTCATTTAGCAGTAAAGTAAATAAGCAAGCTTTCCACGCTTTTTCAATGACCATTTAGCATTGGGAAATAGATCCTAAACCACAGTGTGATTTGGAAAGTGATATAGAGTTGTTAATGTGATGAAATTTGTAAAATAGTGATAAGCAGTATGCAATCTAAACCATTCAAGTTGTAAGCGTTAGCTTAAGGACGATGTAAAATGTGCAATATAAAAGTTATACATATGGAAGTTAGAAATAATGCAATTTGTAAAAACAATTTACAAGAAGCAATAAACCTCATTGACAGGCTGGTGGTGCCTCCTCGTACCATTACATTGTGTGTAAAAGCATTTATGTATCCTCGCTGTATTGCACTGGGTGTTACTGACAGGCTGGTGGTGCCTCCTCGTACCATTACATGTGTGTAAAAGCATTTATGTATCCTCGCTGTATTGCACTGGGTGTTACTGACAGGCTGGTGGTGCCTCTTTATACCATTACATGTGTGTAAAAGCATTTATGTTTCCTCGCTGTATTGCACTGGGTGTTACTGACAGGCTGGTGGTGCCTCCTCGTACCATTACATTGTGTGTAAAAGCATTTATGTATCCTCGCTGTATTGCACTGGGTGTTACTGACAGGCTGGTGGTGCCTCCTCGTACCATTACATTGTGTGTAAAAGCATTTATGTATCCTCGCTGTATTACACTGGGTGTTACTGACAGGCTGGTGGTGCCTCCTCGTACCATTACATTGTGTGTAAAAGCATTTATGTATCCTCGCTGTATTACACTGGGTGTTACTGACAGGCTGGTGGTGCCTCCTCGTACCATTACATTGTGTGTAAAAGCATTTATGTATCCTCGCTGTATTGCACTGGGTGTTACTGACAGGCTGGTGGTGCCTCTCATACCATTACATTGTGTGTAAAAGCATTTATGTATCCTCGCTGTATTGCACTGGGTGTTACTGACAGGCTGGTGGTGCCTCCTCGTACCATTACATTGTGTGTAAAAGCATTTATGTATCCTCGCTGTATTGCACTGGGTGTTACTGACAGGCTGGTGGTGCCTCCTTGTACCATTACATTGTGTGTAAAAGCATTTATGTATCCTTGCTGTATTGCACTGGGTGTTACTGACAGGCTGGTGGTGCCTCCTTATACCATTACATGTGTGTAAAAGCATTTATGTATCCTCGCTGTATTGCACTGGGTGTTACTGACAGGCTGGTGGTGCCTCCTTATACCATTACATGTGTGTAAAAGCATTTATGTATCCTCGCTGTATTACACTGGGTGTTACTGACAGGCTGGTGGTGCCTCTCATACCATTACATGTGTGTAAAAGCATTTATGTATCCTCGCTGTATTGCACTGGGTGTTACTGACAGGCTGGTGGTGCCTCCTCATACCATTTCATTGTGTGTAAAAGCATTTATGTATCCTCGCTGTATTGCACTGGGTGTTACTGACAGGCTGGTGGTGCCTCCTCATACCATTACATTGTGTGTAAAAGCATTTATATATCCTCGCTGTATTGCACTGGGTGTTACTGACAGGCTGGTGGTGCCTCTCATACCATTACATTGTGTGTAAAAGCATTTATGTATCCTCGCTGTATTGCACTGGGTGTTACTGACAGGCTGGTGGTGCCTCCTTATACCATTACATGTGTGTAAAAGCATTTATGTATCCTCGCTGTATTGCACTGGGTGTTACTGACAGGCTGGTGGTGCCACCTCATACCATTACTTGTGTGTAAAAGCATTTATGTATCCTCGCTGTATTGCACTGGGTGTTACTGACAGGCTGGTGGTGCCTCCTCATACCATTACATTGTGTGTAAAAGCATTTATGTATCCTCGCTGTATTGCACTGGGTGTTACTGACAGGCTGGTGGTGCCACCTCATACCATTACTTGTGTGTAAAAGCATTTATGTATCCTCGCTGTATTGCACTGGGTGTTACTGACAGGCTGGTGGTGCCACCTCATACCATTACTTGTGTGTAAAAGCATTTATGTATCCTCGCTGTATTGCACTGGGTGTTACTGACAGGCTGGTGGTGCCACCTCATACCATTACTTGTGTGTAAAAGCATTTATGTATCCTCGCTGTATTGCACTGGGTGTTACTGACAGGCTGGTGGTGCCTCCTCATACCATTACATGTGTGTAAAAGCATTTATGTATCCTCGCTGTATTGCACTGGGTGTTACTGACAGGCTGGTGGTGCCTCTCATACCATTACATGTGTGTAAAAGCATTTATGTATCCTCGCTGTATTGCACTGGGTGTTACTGACAGGCTGGTGGTGCCACCTCATACCATTACATGTGTGTAAAAGCATTTATGTATCCTCGCTGTATTACACTGGGTGTTACTGACAGGCTGGTGGTGCCTCCTCATACCATTACATTGTGTGTAAAAGCATTTATGTATCCTCGCTGTATTGCACTGGGTGTTACTGACAGGCTGGTGGTGCCTCTCATACCATTACATGTGTGTAAAAGCATTTATGTATCCTCGCTGTATTGCACTGGGTGTTACTGACAGGCTGGTGGTGCCACCTCATACCATTACATGTGTGTAAAAGCATTTATGTATCCTCGCTGTATTACACTGGGTGTTACTGACAGGCTGGTGGTGCCTCCTCATACCATTACATTGTGTGTAAAAGCATTTATGTATCCTCGCTGTATTGCACTGGGTGTTACTGACAGGCTGGTGGTGCCTCTCATACCATTACATTGTGTGTAAAAGCATTTATGTATCCTTGCTGTATTGCACTGGGTGTTACTGACAGGCTGGTGGTGCCTCTCATACCATTACATGTGTGTAAAAACATTTATGTATCCTCGCTGTATTACACTGGGTGTTACTGACAGGCTGGTGGTGCCTCCTCATACCATTTCATTGTGTGTAAAAGCATTTATGTATCCTTGCTGTATTGCACTGGGTGTTACTGACAGGCTGGTGGTGCCTCTCATACCATTACATTGTGTGTAAAAGCATTTATGTATCCTTGCTGTATTACACTGGGTGTTACTGACAGGCTGGTGGTGCCTCCTCATACCATTACATTGTGTGTAAAAGCATTTATGTATCCTTGCTGTATTGCACTGGGTGTTACTGACAGGCTGGTGGTGCCTCTCATACCATTACATGTGTGTAAAAACATTTATGTATCCTCGCTGTATTACACTGGGTGTTACTGACAGGCTGGTGGTGCCTCCTCATACCATTACATTGTGTGTAAATGCATTTATGTATCCTCGCTGTATTGCACTGGGTGTTACTGACAGGCTGGTGGTGCCTCTCATACCATTACATTGTGTGTAAAAGCATTTATGTATCCTTGCTGTATTGCACTGGGTGTTACTGACAGGCTGGTGGTGCCTCTCATACCATTACATGTGTGTAAAAACATTTATGTATCCTCGCTGTATTACACTGGGTGTTACTGACAGGCTGGTGGTGCCTCCTCATACCATTTCATTGTGTGTAAAAGCATTTATGTATCCTTGCTGTATTGCACTGGGTGTTACTGACAGGCTGGTGGTGCCTCTCATACCATTACATTGTGTGTAAAAGCATTTATGTATCCTTGCTGTATTACACTGGGTGTTACTGACAGGCTGGTGGTGCCTCCTCATACCATTACATTGTGTGTAAAAGCATTTATGTATCCTTGCTGTATTGCACTGGGTGTTACTGACAGGCTGGTGGTGCCTCTCATACCATTACATGTGTGTAAAAACATTTATGTATCCTCGCTGTATTACACTGGGTGTTACTGACAGGCTGGTGGTGCCTCCTCATACCATTACATTGTGTGTAAATGCATTTATGTATCCTCGCTGTATTGCACTGGGTGTTACTGACAGGCTGGTGGTGCCTCTCATACCATTACATTGTGTGTAAAAGCATTTATGTATCCTTGCTGTATTGCACTGGGTGTTACTGACAGGCTGGTGGTGCCTCCTTATACCATTACATTGTGTGTAAAAGCATTTATGTATCCTCGCTGTATTGCACTGGGTGTTACTGACAGGCTGGTGGTGCCTCCTCGTACCATTACATTGTGTGTAAAAGCATTTATGTATCCTCGCTGTATTGCACTGGGTGTTACTGACAGGCTGGTGGTGCCTCCTCATACCATTACATTGTGTGTAAAAGCATTTATGTATCCTCGCTGTATTACACTGGGTGTTACTGACAGGCTGGTGGTGCCTCTCATACCATTACATTGTGTGTAAAAGCATTTATGTATCCTTGCTGTATTGCACTGGGTGTTACTGACAGGCTGGTGGTGCCACCTCATACCATTACTTGTGTGTAAAAGCATTTATGTATCCTCGCTGTATTGCACTGGGTGTTACTGACAGGCTGGTGGTGCCTCCTCATACCATTACATGTGTGTAAAAGCATTTATGTATCCTCGCTGTATTGCACTGGGTGTTACTGACAGGCTGGTGGTGCCTCCTCATACCATTACTTGTGTGTAAAAGCATTTATGTATCCTCGCTGTATTGCACTGGGTGTTACTGACAGGCTGGTGGTGCCTCCTTATACCATTACATTGTGTGTAAAAGCATATATGTATCCTCGCTGTATTGCACTGGGTGTTACTGACAGGCTGGTGGTGCCTCTCATACCATTACATGTGTGTAAAAACATTTATGTATCCTCGCTGTATTGCACTGGGTGTTACTGACAGGCTGGTGGTGCCTCTCATACCATTACATTGTGTGTAAAAGCATTTATCTATCCTCGCTGTATTGCACTGGGTGTTACTGACAGGCTGGTGGTGCCTCTCATACCATTACATGTGTGTAAAAGCATTTATGTATCCTCGCTGTATTGCACTGGGTGTTACTGACAGGCTGGTGGTGCCTCTCATACCATTACATTGTGTGTAAAAGCATTTATCTATCCTCGCTGTATTGCACTGGGTGTTACTGACAGGCTGGTGGTGCCTCTCATACCATTACATGTGTGTAAAAGCATTTATGTATCCTCGCTGTATTGCACTGGGTGTTACTGACAGGCTGGTGGTGCCTCTCATACCATTACATTGTGTGTAAAAGCATTTATGTATCCTCGCTGTATTGCACTGGGTGTTACTGACAGGCTGGTGGTGCCTCCTTATACCATTACATGTGTGTAAAAGCATTTATGTATCCTCGCTGTATTGCACTGGGTGTTACTGACAGGCTGGTGGTGCCACCTCATACCATTACTTGTGTGTAAAAGCATTTATGTATCCTCGCTGTATTGCACTGGGTGTTTTAGCAGCAGACCTTGGTTCAAAGTCTCATCTGAACGACTGGTAAGTAGGAAATACTTTTTAAGAATTTTGATAATGAATTTTGATAATGAACACAGATTTGGTCCTGGCTTTGACAGAACGCGCAATCCCTGGGTTACTCAGTCATGATGCTTAGCATTACACCATTGTGGAGTGCTGTGGTCTGGTGGTAGAGCGATTGACCCATGATTCAAAAGTTATTGGTTCGATTCCTGCCATTGCCATATGCGTTGTGTCCCTGAGCAAGACACTATATCTGCATTGCTTACTACTGGTTCTACCCAGGAAGACATCGAGAGTGATTCAAATAAGTTCATAGAGCTTTCGTTTCAATCGATGTAAAATTACACCACGTTACCATTCCATTATATTGTTTAAGGTAGGGTGCATATACATAGTGACAATCCATCCATCAAACTTGTTTGAGCTAATTAAACTTACATTACTTATTATAAAGTTTCACCAAAATATTTTAAGAATTTTTAGGAAGTAGTCTGCACAAGAATGTGTGACAAATGTTTGGACAAGGGCAACACTATATGTCCCCCTCCCAAACCCCACCCACACAGTGAAAAAGTTTGTCCATTTCAAGATTGATCCAAACTGGCTTAGCTGTTTCTGATGAGATGTTGTTTGAAACTGAGTTTTTCTTATAAATCCCTTAATACAAACTTGTTTGACCCGGGCAACTTTATTCGCAAATATTGAGAGACTAGGACCTAGTGATCATTTCGATTCTGTAGTTCTTGAGATCAAGTTTTTAGGTTTGGACTATAGATGTGTTCACAGTTTACAAAACAATGCATTATTATTTAAATGTCCAACCAACCATGTATTGGTCAGTATAAGGTTTCTATTGTCAAACTGACCAATGGCTATCTGGTTGGCAATTTGCATATAAATGTGTCACGTCTCTGGTCAACCTGTCTATTTATATCGTAGAAAGTTACTAACCACTAAAAATCATCCATGTGAAGTTTGGTAAAAATTGGCATAATAATTTCTGAGGATTTACAAATATCTACAATAATTTTACAAACGTTGGATCCCAAAGATAGAGCACAGGGACATAGAGGATTTACAAATATCTACAATTACAAACGTTGGATCCCAAAGATAGAGCACAGGTACATAGAGGATTTACAAATATCTACAATTACAAACGTTGGATCCCAAAGATAGAGCACAGGGACATAGAGGATTTACAAATATCTACAATTACAAATGTTGGATCCCAAAGATAGAGCACTGGGACATAGAGGATTTACAAATATCTACAATTACAAACGTTGGATCCCAAAGATAGAGCACAGGGACATAGAGGATTTACAAATATCTACAATTACAAACGTTGGATCCCAAAGATAGAGCACAGGGACATAGAGGATTTACAAATATCTACAATTACAAACGTTGGATCCCAAAGATAGAGCACAAAGATAGAGCATGGATCCCAAAGATAGAGCATGGATCCCAAAGATAGAGCACAAAGATAGAGCACAGGGACATAATTTGTTTAACTTCGACAGCCAAGGGTAAAACGATCATTTATAACAAATGAGGATACACTTACATTTAGGATATACTTACATTTGATGTGTTTATCACTGTTTTTAATCTCTTGTTCTCAATTTTCAGCATTTTATTTTTTTCTTTCAAGTCCATTGTCTGCATAGAAAAAGAATAGTTTCATTAAAAACATATGATACCCTGGCAGTAATAAGCACATCCTCCATATTAAATCAAGTGGTGTTTATATTCATAACATTCACATGACATCAAAAGAATTTGAACAATCAGTGATCAATAACAAGGACACACCTCCATATTAAATCAAGTGGGGTTTATATTCATAACATTCACATGACATCAAAAGAATTTGAACAATCAGTGATCAATAACAAGGACACACCTCCATATTAAATCAAGTGGGGTTTATATTCATAACATTCACATGACATCAAAAGAATTTGAACAATCAGTGATCAATAACAAGGACACACCTCCATATTAAATCAAGTGGTGTTTATATTCATAACATTCACATGACATCAAAAGAATTTGAACAATCAGTGATCAATAACAAGGACACACCTCCATATTAATTTTGGTAGTGGGCACACTCTGTGTTTCTCATTGATGCTCCTGAACTGACTAGAGCCCTTTATAAAATAATCTGTGATTATATCAAAAGTTTGATTTTTTTATGTACAGCTATATATATGTTTCTTATTTTGGTTGTGTCATATTTTAAAACACCAATGTGGATACATTTAATGATCAAATGTTTTAATTATTAAGATCAGCAGAGCTTATGCCATGGTGCAACGTCCGTCTGTCTGTAAACTTGTTTTGTAGCGACTACTCATCTGAAACTACTTGATGGAGTTTCATGAAACTTTTTTTGTAGCGACTACCTACTCATCTGAAACTACTTGATGGAGTTTCATGAAACTTTACAAGAATGTTGCCCATGATGTCTTGTTGATCCTAGCATATTCACTTTGATATGAAATCCAAGATGGCCACCAAAGCTAAAAATAGATTTTTAAAAAACAAGTTTGTAGCGACTACTTTTTGAAAACTGTAAGTGATATTGATATGGGACTTTTTCTAGAATGATCAGCATGACATGATGTTGATCCTTGTCAAAAACTATTTTGATTTGACATTAAACATCTTTGTTTATGTAGTAAATACTTGTGGCAACTACTCCTCTGAAACTACTGGACGGACGGATAGAAATGTTGCTCTTGATGTCTAGTTGATCCTAGCAAAATTTCAGATTGGCCAGAAATTCAAGATGGCCACCATGGCTAAATCTAGATTTTTAAAAAATAAATTTGTAGCGTCTGCTTCTTGAAAACTAGAAGTGATATTGAGATATTGATATGGGACTTTGTCTAAAATGATCAGCATGACATGATGTTGATCCTTGTTGAAAATTATTTTGATTCAACATTAAACATGGCAGCCAGTGACCATCTTTGCTTACATAAGAGTTTTATATATAGTAAAAACTTGTAGGACAACTCCTCTGAAAGTACTTGACAGATTTTCATAAAACTTCACATAAATGCTAATCTAGCTATGAAAACCTATCAGTTGAGCTTCAAGGTCATCAACCTCTTGTTCAAATAGAGATTGAGAATAAAGTTTGAGTATATCACTTTATTTTCACCCACTGTTGTCCAACCAGTTTGCGGTGCCTAAAAGTATCCGTGATTCTCATTTTAAAAATATGTTTTTCATGATAATTTTATTATGGATGTATAATATTTCATCTGAATGTCAAAGATAAAAACAATAGAAAAAAATGAAAACTAAAAAATTATATGCAAGCATGTTTAAAGTCAACATGATATTGGATTATTAAATTAAGACACTTATTTAAATTTAAAGATTGTCCCTTAAAAGTGTAAGCAAACTATATATATAGTAAGGAGTCAGTACTGAACACAATCCATAAGTTGAACAAGTAGAAAATGAATTGTTTATGTCACAAATGATGTGTAAAACAAATCTACATGTATATGTTTTTATACAAAAAAAGAGGCTCATTTTCTTAATAGAAAATCTTGTAAAATTATTTAAATAAAGAAAAAAATCTTTATTTAAAATAAAAACGAAGTTCAAAGGTCAGTCAATCTATTTCCTGTGCCAAGATTTTGTTATTGTTTACCAGGGCCTTCATTCATTATTTTTGTGCTACTAACTAGTAAGGTGGCCAAAAGCAGCATTTTCAAAATAGCACCATCCACAAATTGTATGTCCATTGTATCAACTTCATTTGATTCATCCATGGTATTTTATAATGACATTAAATAACAAACATTTTATCATAGTGGAAATGGAGCCAGTACCAATTAAATCATCTTTGTTTATTTGATTCTATATTAAAATGGGTAATATTTATTTTTAACAAGATTGTAATAGGTGTCACAGCACCCTGAATCGCCTAGCTATGCAGTGAGAAACAGGGTGATTGCTATCTACCGAGATGGCCTTTTGCAATCGTGGTGATAATGAAGGTCACAAGGAATCCTGGTAATATTTTGGGTGACAATCTGCAGTAAAAACAATCCTTTTCAGCTGTAACTAATAAAATGTCACGGTGACAAAGTGGAAAAGTCATAATCTGCATGTCACCCTCAGTACTTATTATAAAAGACAGAAGCCTGTTTCAAGGAACACTTGTCATCTACCAAAAAGGGGCATTACTCGGCCAAAATGTGTCGGAGTTATTGGGCATGTGTGAAATTTTTTGAGGTGAGGTGAATATACATCTCTAGGTGTCTGCCTACTACGCAGGAAACATAAAATGGATATACATTTACTAAATTTCTAAAACATAGAGATAATCTTTATGACTTTGCTGTATACACATATTGAGGATATACATACTTTTTGTGTTATTAAATGATTAACTCGTAGCTTCATCTCATGTAATCGTTTTCTGAGGTACTGATTTGTTGCTTCCAAACCACGGTTTCTTGTTTCTAATTGCTGTATAAAAAGATTGAAAGTAACAGAAGTCAGCACAATACTAGAATAAATATATTGCATGGCTTGTGATATATATCCGCTTATGGTTCCTCCTATTTACCCCCATAATAAAATATATTGCATGGCTTGTATATCCCTTATGGTTCCTCTTATTTACCCCCATAATGAAATATATTGCATGGCTTGTATATCCCCTTATGATTCCTCTTATTTACCCCCAGAATAAAATATATTGCATGGCTTGTATATCCCTTATGGTTCCTTTTATTTACCCCTGTAATAGAATATATTGCATGGCTTGTATATCCCCTTATGGTTCCTCTTATTTACCCCCAGAATAAAATATATTGCATGGCTTGTATATCCCTTATGGTTCCTCTTATTTACCCCCAGAATAAAATATATTGCATGGCTTGTATATCCCCTTATGGTTCCTCTTATTTATCCCCACCCCAGAATGAAATATATTGCATGGCTTGTTTATCCCCTTATGGTTCCTCTTATTTACCCCTGTAATAAAATATATTGCATGGCTTCTATATCCCCTTATGGTTCTTCATATTTACACCCAGAATAAAATATATTGCATGGCTTGTATATCCCCTTATGGTTCCTCTTATTTACCCCCAGCATAAAATATATTGCATGGCTTGTATATCTATCATAAGTTGGGTTGCATTGGAGCCCATGGGTTACAGGAACCAAAATTACTTATGCAACTCTTAAGATAATGCTATAAGGAAGCCAAAGGGCAAATTTGGTTGTGCTAGGATAAGAAATGTAAGAGAGATAGACTTGTATTTTGTAAACACAGCTTACACGCAAAGATTGATGTGTGACGCCGATTCCGGGACGAGTACATAAGCTCCCTT
Organism: Cyrtodaria siliqua; assembly: GCA_037043455.1. Lineage (NCBI taxonomy): Eukaryota > Metazoa > Mollusca > Bivalvia > Adapedonta > Hiatellidae > Cyrtodaria > Cyrtodaria siliqua. The sequence continues at coordinate 58,621 of JAWPHD010003605.1, read as the reverse complement.
ATTTTTCAAATAGTCGTGCTAGTGAGCCACTTTTATACATTAACATTGCCGGCTGTTATTGTGTGAAGTTTCATTCCAGTCCTAGTCATAGTTTTAAAGTACAACAATATAAATGGCAATAACTCTTAATCTAAACAAAGACAGAGTCATGGTTCTTGTACTTTGCACTTTCTCTCATTGTTCTTTTTCATTGTGCAAAGTTTCATTCCAATCCCATTAGTAGTCTTCCCTCACATATTATTGGGGAGCATAAAAAATCAAATCTTCAGATTTCCATGGATGCAAACATAAAAATGTTTCAATATACAAAATTCATTGTAGACAGACAGCTGGATGAGGACATGGTGGGTAAACCTTAAGTCCCCTCCGATGAACCAGTTGGGAACTTAAATGTAAATGAAAAAAGGCTAAAATTGATGTACAGACCCAGTTGCATTCAAGTACCCCAACAATGCATTCCGTTTGCGTTTCGCTTGTGCTTCGTTTGCATTCCGTTTGCATTTCATTTTTATGAATGCATTTTTTAAAATGTCGAATTTTTTAAAATCAAATCATTTTTGAATGCATTCAGCGTTTACAAGGAGTAAGTATACAGGGAGGAGAAATGGGTTCATAAACGCTCTAGTTTATCGATTTATGTTGTTGCGCTAGAACGCCGCCATTTACTATTTTATCGATCCAGGTAAATCGATCGTAAGCGCGTTACATTTGAAAAGTTTCAATTTCAGCCAACATCTCAAATTAGGCAGTTTTCACAGCCTCTTTTTTATGGCTTTCTGTTATAATCAACATCACCAAACTACCTTCTTGACAAAGATAAACATATCAACTATTCACTTTTTATGCCCCCGAAATTCTTTCGGGGGCATATAGTAATCGCACCGTCCGTCCGGATTCTGTCCGTCGATCCGCTTTTCGTGTCCGGACTGTACCTTCAAAACCCCTGCATGCATTTTTGATTAACTTGGCACAAGTGGTAACCATAACAAGACAGTGTCGCGCGCAAAAGCCAGGTCCATACCTCAAAGGTCAAGGTCACACTTGAAGTTCATAGGTCAAAAACAGGTAAGCAATTTCGTGTCTGGACCGTAACGTCACAACCCCTGCAGGGATTTTTAAATAACTTGGCTAAAGTGATCACCATAACAAAATGTGTGTTGCGCACAAAACCCAGATTCGTACCTCAAAGGTCAAGGTCACACTTGAAGTTCATAGGTCAACAACAAGTACGCAATTTCGTGTCCGGACCGTAACATCACCACCCCTGCAGGGATTATTAAATAACTGGGCACAAGTGATCACCATAACAAGACGATGTGTCGCGCGCAAAACTCAGATCTGTATCTCAAAGGTCAAGGCTACACTTGAAGTTTATAGGTCAAAACAGATACGCAATTTTGTGTCCGGACCGTAACATCACAACCATTGCAGGGATTTTTAAATAACTTGGCACAACTGATCATCATAACAAGATGATGTGTTGCGCGCAAAACCCAGGTCTTCAAGTTCAAAGTCACACTTGGAGGTCAAAAGTCAAATTGGGTCCGGTCAATAACTTTTGCATGCCTGGACGGATTTTCAAATAACTTGGCAGAAGTGCTCAACACAACAAGACGACCTGTCGCGCACAAAATCCAGGTCTGTGGCCCAAGGTCAAGGTTACTCTTAGAGGTCAAATGTCAAATCGTGTCCGGTCAATAACTTTTGCATGCCGGGATGGATTTTCAAATAACTTGGCACACGTGCTCACCACAACCAAACGATGTGTCGTGCACAAAATCCATATGCATGGCTCCAAGGTCAAGGTCATACTTAAAGGTCAAAGGACACTTCGGGGGCATTTATCACTTACAGTGATATTTCTTGTTATTATTAATGCCTAATATAACTCATACTTCGTATCTCGTTTGCAATAACTCCACACCACTTTTAAATTTGAAAAATTAAAAATTTCAGCTGATATCTCAAAAGGCACATTTTCGTCACCTCTTTTTAGGCTTTGTTTTATAATCACCATCTTGAAATTACCTTCTTGAAAGATAAATATGTCTAGTATTCACTTTTTGTTATTATTAATACCTAAATAACCTGTAGTCTCGTATCTTATTTGCAATAGCTATACACTGTCACCATTTTTTATTTGGCGCACAGTGGCGCCATCTTTGTTACACGGAACCGTCTGGTAAAATGTGCTTTTATACATGCAAACAAATACAAGCTCTGTATCAGAGGACACAATGTGAGTAAATAATACTTATGTTTACATTGAGTTTGTAAGTGTAATAATTTATAAGAATTTGCTGTTTTCCTTATACACACGCGAAACAATCGGAAGTAGTAATTTTCAGGCAGTAGTGAAACACATGCGCGACAACATAAAATGGCAAAACGATCCGTTTCTTCTCCCTGTATACTTACTTCCTGGTCTTTAAAAACGAAACTATGAGTTCATTTAAATGCACGGAACGAATGCAAAATAATGTGTGTTTAAATGCATACACGGAGAAAATGCATTTGCATTCGTTTGTCAGCGTTTACCAATCGCAACATCTCTCGCTATTAATGATATCCAGTCATATGATTTTTACCACGAGTCGGCGACTAATGTTTATGTGATCATATTGATGAATGGGTCCTTTTGTTGACATTATTTGGTAGTGAACATTGATGATTATTCTGTTTCCTTCCGGGTTTATCATATGTTACTTTCATCAAACATTTAACATACTTGACACAATATAACAATATGCCAGCTGTATTGCATACTTGACACATATGCCAGCTGTATTGCATACTTGACACTATATAACAATATGCCAGCTGTATTGCATACTTGACACAATATAACAATATGCCAGCTGTATTGCATACTTGACACATATGCCAGCTGTATTGCATACTTGACACAATATAACAATATGCCAGCTGTATTGCATACTTGACACAATATAACAATATGCCAGCTGTATTGCATACTTGACACAATATAACAATATGCCAGCTGTATTGCATACTTGACACAATATAACAATATGCCAGCTGTATTGCCCATTTTAAATCAGTAAAAATGAAAGTGTGTAATCGTGCTTAAAATACACCATTTACACAGTGTATTTCTTTATATTAAAATACTGAAAAACACACTTCATTTAAATCGAGACTTTATCAACTCAAAAGGATAATATTGAAAGTTATCCTAAATAGCGAAATGCATTTGCGTTCGTTCGTAATGTTGCGTTCCTTTGTTTCTTTCGTTCCATTCGTATTCAGCGTTTAGCTTTTTAAAAAATGCACTCATCGTTCATTTTTTAAAATGCAGAACTCTGAAAATTAACAAAACGAAGGCAATGAACGAAATACATTTTTAAAATACAAATCGTGTAATGTTCATTCTGCGTTCGGTCTGTGTTCATTCCGAGTTCATTTTCCGTTTATTCAGTGTTCGTTCAGCATTCGTTCTGCATTTATTTGCGGTACTTGAATGCAAATGGGTCTGTAAGATTAAACAAATAATTTCATTTCAACCAATGTCAATCGTATAAAGCGGTTTTAAAAGTAAACAGTAAAAAATATATTTTTGTAGATCATGCAGATGATGCTCTATGTCTCACCTTGATTTGTTTGTTCTTCTTCTTTATGGCTGCTAAAAACAACAAGAACAAAAAATGTGTATACAGATAACCTTCAATAAACAAATAATTTTAGTTAAAATCATACATAAACTGATTTAAAAAGTAATAAATAGTTTATTTAACAACTGGGTTCAATTATAAGGAAATCCTGCATCTGACTGATCCATGCAGTTTAATAATCACTATATAATTATGAGGGGTGTTCGAAAAGTAATAGGAAAAATGCCATCACTTTTGTTTGAGTAGGACCATTTTTATGACATTTCACACAAGGGTACCTTAACTAATCACGGATATGTTTTATGAACATGTTTACCTTATCAGAAGGTATGCGTTCACTAGCGTCACTATGGCAAAATCAAATAACGTTGAGCGGGGCAACTCGTAACGTTACACAAACTCTTCAGTTTTTGTACATTTTAAATAGAGTAACTATACATATTCTGACGCCAGAATTGCTCCAAGATGAACGTTAACGTTTCCCAAACTTTCTACATTACGTCAGGTATGCGAGCGAACGTTTTTGACTTCTTTTTCAAGCTAGAGTGCGCGATTATCAATCACACTTTGAAATCGTTCGAATTCAGACATGGAGCAGCGCTACTCTGTCAAGTTTTGTGTTTTGAGCTACATCATGATAATTCACCATCACATACCGCTGCGATTGCCCAGGAAACCCTTACTGAACTTAATATAAACACTATACAGGACCCTCCTTACTCAACAGATATGGCCTCGTTTGATTTTTACCTGTTCCCGGCCAGTAAAGCAGAAATGCGCGGTCAACACTTCTTGACGTTCACGATCTTCCAGTTCTTCTTCGTGAAGTTATCCGGAAGATTCCAGTAGAGAACTTTGAAAAATGTTTCTCATCAAGGGTAAAAAGATGGGGAAAATGTGTGAAATACTCCGGAGAGTATTTTGAGAAAATTTGAAGATGGTAACTTGTTACGGTATGTAGATTTGCAAAATATTATTAACGAATAATCCGATGTGCCCCGCTCAACGTTACTTGACGTTGCCATAGTGACGCTAGTGAAGGTATACCTTATGACAATGTAAAAATGTTCATAGAACATATCCGTGATGAGTTGAAACTGGTCCTACTCAAACAAAAGTTATGGCATTTTTCCTGTTACTTTTTGAATACCCCTCGTATACTTAAAGCCATTAAAAGTGCAATTTTTGAGTCTCAATGCGTCAGCATGGCCGACTCATTGGAGTCCTATATACTGTAATTTCTGCACTTGGAATTTTTGAACGAGGAGCTTTACGCAGTTTGAGAATGTAGTTCCTTTAACTGCCTCAAGTATAACTTAAATTTGATAAGGTAACTGACATGAACGTTATGGACACGAACAATATAAATACTGATTGTGAATAATTTTAATTGTATACAGTATATACCTGTAGTTTTTGTAAATGTACTGAAATACTCTGCGCATTAATACACGCATAAAAAAATTATGAATGGAAAGTTTCAATAGCGTAGTTACCCGGATGTCGAACATCTCATTAATATTAATTCATTTCATTCGATACTGTGCAGTAGAAATCCGATAATTATCCATTCATTCAGAACCATTAATATTAATTTGAAAATGTACAATCATTGGCGAAAAATAAGCAATCAATTAACACATTTTGTGCACAAATTTCTAAACGAGTAACTCGTGGCCTAGAGCGTGACCTAGATAATGAGCTTTACTGTCAAATTGGAAACTAAATGTCCGTAAATATTGTAGTTAATATGCCTAGTACTTTGAGAAATAATATTGCATAGTATAGCATCTACTATAAATAAATACACAAATTGATGAAAAGAATTTGTCAAGAAGTGCTCCAAGAAGTGCTCAATTCTACTACCAACAGAATGTAATCAAATGGTTTAAGGTCAATACGTAATCAGTGTATGCAGTTGGGTAAAGTCGGTCAGCCAATGAAAACGAATAGAATTTCGCGGGCTAATTAATATGCATGCAAGAACACCTGACGTATGGTAAAGTCGGTCAGCCAATGAAAATGAATAGAATTTCGCGGGTTAATTAATATGCATGCAAGAACAGCTGAGTGTCAGCAGGTCAATCAATCTGTTTTATTTCCTTTGAACAAATATGCGAGTGTCTGATTTATCAACAGTATTTCTGTTATGTACGCCAGTCAGTTAACCTAACCATGCTTTCCTGGGTTGAACCAATACAGACACAGATTCTTCGCAAGTACCTGACAATGCATGTATCATTGGTGAGAGATATACTTAAATGAAAACAAATAATTCAGCTAGGTTACTCCAGTACAAAAACATCTCATGTTCTAACCAACTACATTTCCTTTTAATACGCCACACCTGCAAAATTTAACATGACCATTAACCTCGCCGAAGACAGACACTGTTCATCAGGATCTTCAGTCCTTTGATTTATTTTGTTTTTATTTTATTTTGTGTTTATTTTTAATTAAAGATGTCTCCAAGATCGATTGTAGTGTTATTTATCACATAACATTGCTTCTGGGAGTGTAATAAAGCCATGACTTATTTCTCGTAATACACTAGTGTATGATAGATCCAAATGAGGACCGAATCACTGTGTTTGTATACAGTAAAATATGTAATACCAATTGTTTGCATAGTATATCATATGGTACGTTCAGAGGCCTTATTTATCATTATTTGAAATCTTACTTCATAAAATGAATGTTTGTAATGTTAAATTTGATTTAAGGTGTTGCATTATTTGTCTAGCGACATTTACAGCCGCGTAGTGTAGCGACGTCATGTAAACATCAAAACGACATCATGATTTGTCTTACAAATTGCCGTCGTATATGAGAAAAACTGACACAAATAATGTCGTAGGTGTGTTATGTGATAAACAGAATCTTACATTCGTGACTGTGTATTATTGACTTTAATAAGAGAGCCTCTTATCCTATCATTTTATCCACCTTGTTTATTAAAATCAAAAATACACAGTCACTCATGTAAGATCCTCTATGTACATGTTAGAATTACCAACATTCCCTATAAATCTGGTGACCGATCAAATTCATGTATTGAAAGAAGTAAAATTGGAATTATGTGAAATCCATGCTTCCTACCAAACTTCATTTTTAATGGCGTTAAGTATACTATACGGCTAATATAAGTAGATGGGATGGCAATATTATGAACTATCACTGATTTCATTTCTCAAGGAGTGGCACACCACTATTGTTTGGGGCGCTTATTTCAGCCAAAGGATTTTTGGACTACAATTCGCACCTAAATAAATTGTACATATCAGTCAAACAGACATTTTTAGTGGTAAATAAAAATACCTTACTTTTCAAAAGTGGTTAAGAAATAAAAATTTCATGCGCGAAAGCTGTTTTGGATCGGGCATTTTCAATGCAAAATTCTGCCACATGAACAATTTGAAAAATACATTTTTTTTAGAATTTTTATCCATCCGAAAATGGTTTTAAATTGTTGGATACACATAAATTAGGACAATTTGGCCTGTTTGGAGGACCGAATAACCCTCATGTCAGGGTATAAACAACATTTTCGGTAGGACGGATGCGTGCACGGATGTATTGATGGATGAACCGGTGGACATACAGATTGACAAGTGTAACACTGAACTTTTGGAAAACAGTCACCTTAAATGGTGATGATGTTTCATCACATCATAATTAAATACGCGAACTCACTACCATGCTACAAGTCTGATCTATTTCACGTCACTGTGTTTATTGCCTTTTATTGTTGCCTGTGGGTATGTTGGTTTATCGGTAGAAGTATAGATAGGGAATCCGTCAGTAGCTTTATAAATGAGAATCGGCATACATACGGGTTGATTTTCGAAAAAGTGGCAGGAATCGGTGCAGAAGATAAACACTGCATCATAATCATCCACATTTTACCAAATTCTGTTTATAACATTTTCTAAAAATGTGTAGACGGAGAATTAATATTCAAGTCAAAGCTTGCGTTTCACGACAGGAATGAAGCGTTTCACTTTGATCAAGTTGACAGTTTTTTAATCTGTGTGATGGAAAACCCTCACATTGAAAGTTTGAAAGATTATACTATGTGACGATAAATCGTTATCTGAATTATTTTCGTAAATGTAGTAACTTGAAAGATGATGGAAAATCATGACCATGAGAATAAGTGTTTGGGATGAAACATCATCACCATTAATTTAATTTTAAGGGCTGGTTTTTCAAAAGTTCCCTGACTGCTGACTGTTATTTCATACCTGTTTGCTTTCTTCTTTTTGGGACGGCTTGACCTCTGTAATCTGCAGAACACAAATAAAAATAGCAGATTATTTTCATGATGTGTTTGATCTAATCAGTATCATTACTACTATACTCTAGTTTTGCCTGTCGGTACGTCCGTCCATTCGTCCATTACAATTTTTGTGTCCGCTGCATAACTCTCACATGCATGGACAGATTCTGAAATAAATTGGCACATTATACTCATCTCATCAAGACAAGTGCAGAACCCATTAACTGGATCTGTATGTCAAGGACAAGGACATAAAGGTCACAATTGATGTGGCCCCACAACCCCCTCCAAAAAGCAAACTAATTTTATCATCCCAAACAAAGAGGGATATTTTGGCATTGTCCGTCCGTTCATCCGCATGTTACAATGTTCGTTTCCCCTGCATAACTCTCACATGCTTGGAGGGATTTTGAAATAAATTGGCACATATACACAACTCATCAAGATGACTGCAGAACCCAACACCTGAACCTATATCTTCAAGGTCATCATAAAGGTCATAGACTTTCTTATATATGCATATAATATGGTCCAATTGTGTCCGCTCCACAAATCTCACATGCATGGAGGATTTTGAAATAAATTGGCACATATATGCACAACTCATCAAGACGATGTGCAGAACCCAACACCTGAGCTTGTATGTTCTTTCATGTCTGCACCACAACTCTCACATGCATGGAGTGATTTTGAAAAAAGATTGGTAGATTTAGAACGATTCACATTCATTAAAAAATTATTTTGTTTTGTTTTGGTCTTCTGTATTTACTTTTCATCGATGCTTCTACCCATAAGACAATTAACACTTTGTCAGGGGATATCAATTGAGTGAATTTCTTGTTAGTTACCCATGTAAAAAGTATAAAAGATATTTTTATGAAACTTTTTGCATAAGGTAGAGGGGCATAAGGAGATTATGCACGTTATTTAATTTTGTTGATTTGGCCAAAGTTGTGGTTGCTATGGCAACAAAATAATTTTAAAAAATATCAGTTTGTCATGAAAACTGGATCCTGTGATAACTTAAAAAGTATAAAAGATATTTTGATGAAACCTTTTATACATGGTAGAGGGGCGTAAGGAGATTATGTACGTTATTTAATCATTAAAAAAAATGCACACAAAATAGGATCATGTTATAACTTGAAAACCATATTGTAATAAAACTTGGTACCAGTACATAGGTAGGCATTATCATGGAGATTTTGCACTCAATTTTACTTCAGTGATATGGCCAAAATTGTGGTTGTTATGGTAACTAATACAGCTGAATAGGAAGCTTCATGCATCTATCTTTATACTGAATAAATATTCGATATTTACTTCCCTTCAAAAAGAGTTATATATTATATATATTATATTAATACATAATTTATTAACTTTGCATATGTATTATTCAGTATTACTTGTTGTATTATATTTGTAATATGTTTGTAAACTTACTGGAATTGGAAAGAAGAAAAAAGTGAAGTATTTCTTTTACAAATTTGTAAGGAAGATTATGTACTCAAACTTGTTTTGTTAAGGTTGCAAAATGTAGCATGCCTTTGTTATTTGTCTAAATCATAGCCTTTTGTTCGGTCTGGGCCAACATGTGACCAGTAGGGGACATCATGTGTTGCCGTGCAATACTGAAGTATCTTGTTATATTTGCATCAATGTTTTACCCCATTGATGGGGTGGACACCCCGGGGATTAGACATCAATGTTTTACCCCACTGATGGGGTGGACACCCCGGGGATTAGACATCAATGTTTTACCCCACTGATGGGGTGGACACCCCGGGGATTAGACATCAATGTTTTACCCCACTGATGGGGTGGACACCCCGGGGATTAGACATCAATGTTTTACCCCGCTGATGGGGTGGACACCCTGGGGATTAGACATCAATGTTTTACCCCGCTGATGGGGTGGACACCCTGGGGATTAGACATCAACGATGACGAGGAGTTAAGGAATTTGACAGAAGTGGACAATTGATACTGAGTGTATTTAATTGGCACACCCTGAGGATTTAGACATAAATGGAGGGGGAAAACAGTGATAGGTGCATGATATCTGTATTGTTTGTATGCAAATAGACACTGATGTGGAGTGCCACATAATGCTCAATATCTCGTTATAAAAAACTAATTTTTATCATGATTTTAAAATAACAATTTTATTTTTGTTGCCAATCCGATTTCGAGTGTAAGTAGTATGAAGAATTTGTTCAGGGAAGTTCCTTATCCATATATTTTCGTACCATAAAAGCAAATCAGAAGATAAGAAAACCTAACAGTTCTAAACTTTATATTATGCTCACACAGTCTTGATATATTTATTCACTTTGAAAAAATGACTGTTTGAATTCACTGACAATTTGACCTGTGGCACACCACCTTATCCATAGTCTGCATCCCTATGCCTGACAAGGCTGAAACATTCTCTAAAAATAGTAGTCACCTTCTCCCACCCATCCCCAACAAAAGCATGATTTTCAAGATAAGGGGAACAGAAAAACAGTGGATTTTCAGATATAGGGAGAACAGTGTATTTGGAGGAACTTGAAGATTTGGGTGTGCAAATATGCAAAAAAGGTCAATAAAGATCTTTTCCAGCAACCTCGGAGTCATTTGTGGAAAATGTCAGGCAAGTACATTTATATTTTGTACTGATCATCCCCACTCGTCCGGAACACTCTAGGGCCTTCATTCATTAGATGGATCATTACTGAACTTTGCCAGTGTCTTTATATCAATGAAAGCTCGGACAAGTTCGAAAACCAGCCAGATCGGATGTTTCACCGGAGTTATTAAGCCTTCTGAAATATCTAGCACCTTCATTTATTATTTGATCTTTACCAAATATGCACTGACTGTTAATACCAACAACAGCTTGGGCGAGTTCGAAAACTAGCCAAATCAGATCAGTAATGCCGGAGCTATGGCCCTTTTTTTTCTGAAAAATGCCATTTTCTGCCTTGTGAACACAATTAGATAGCACCTTCCAAACTTGCAAAGATTATTAATATCTGTCTTGTGAACACTCTACTGTAGCACCTTCATTTATTATTTGATCTTTACCAAACTTGCAAAGATTGTTAATATCAATGATAGCTCAAACAAATTAAAAAAACAGCCAGATTGGATCACGAACACAACAGTTATTGCCCTTGTTTTTTTCCTGGAAAATATCATTTTCTGCCTTGTGAACACTTTCTCCTTCATTTATTATTTGATGTTTACCAAGCTGGCATAGATTGTTAATCGCAATGAAATTTTGGACGAGTTCGAAAAACAGCCAGATCAGACCATTTATGCCAGAGTTATGGCCCTTGTTTTTGCTAAAATATTCGATTTTCTGCCTTGTGAACACTCTAGCACCATCATTTATTACTTGGTCTTTACCAAACTTAAACAGAGTGCTACTATCAATGTAAGCTCAGACAATTTGAAAACCAGCTACATCATATTAGTATCATCAGAGTTACGGCCTTTTAGTTAAAACTGCTGTATTTTGACTCAAAAAGACGATAGGGCTTTCATTTGGCCAGATTTTAATGACCTTTTGCAGTGATGATCAGTACCAAATATAGCTATGTATATCGTCACTGTGTTCAATTTGAATGATTTTTGGCAGAGTTATGGCCCTTTAAAGATTTTAATACAAATGTTTGGACTTTTTTCCTGATCACCTGGCCGGATTTCAGCGAAACTTTGCAGGGATGATCAGTACCAGGTCTAGTGGTGCATATCTAGCCTAGTTACACCTATCATTGCGGTGTTCTGGTTGAATGAGTAAATTGTCTAACACAAACTTTATCCAGACAGTTTTTCCTGAACCCCTCACTGTATTTAAGTGAAATTTGGCAGGAATGATCTGTACCAAGCCTAGTTGCACATGTCATGTGTGTTGTTGTGTGTTCCCCATCAAAGATTTCATATATCCAGTAGAGCAATACAGGCCCAAGAATATGGGCCCTCTTGGCCCTCTTGTTTAAAGTAACACAAGCGCCAAATTTTGCTATAAAACCGTTCTTCCAAACTCTACCCATGTGTTGATGTCCCAAAATGATGCATATATGATAATTAAACCTGTATATGTATTCACGGGTTCATAAAATACCCGCACATGAATATGTGTGAATTGAATTTAGATGTTGGTAACTTTTTATTCGAAGCTTCAAGCAATAACAAAAAGGCGCTGTTTTTGGCTGGCCATTTTTCATGTTTATATTGTATTTCTAGTGTTAGGATTTGCAATTATGTTAGTTTTATGTATACCTTATTGGGGGGGGGGGGGGGGGAATATTTGTCGGTGTAACTCCTCTCCCCCTGAAGCAATTATGTCATATAACATCATGGGTAAACTGCCTGTGATGAGATAACTGCCTGTGATGAGATAGACCACTATTGATTTTGAGGTCAGAAGGTCAAGGCCACCATTACCTGATCAGTAAAATCCTACTCCACTCAATCTTTACTCAAACGGTAGGGTACGGAATGGTACGGGGGTATATTTCTCGGCCTTTAAAGGCGACAGCTCTAGTTTATTTCATACCTGGTACTCTATCATTACGATTGGGCAGCCTTGGTTCTGGTGTCTCTGGTGTTTCTGCAAAACATAAACATGTGTACATTTTACAAGTGTTTCAAAGCTGGTTTATGTATATTTAATTTCTATTTCAGATAACATAAAATTATTATGAGTTACGAATAGATGTTTGAAGAGATTTCCCTATTTAAACACACAGCAATCTGACCTTTTTAAAGGCAGAATATGCTTATTAACACATAAAACAGTTGACGAAGCACTCGGAAGCGTTACAACTTAGAGAAGTTCGCTAACAAATATACTGAATAAAATTAAACTAAACACTATGCCGAATAAATATATGTGTACTAATTACGCTGTATCCCCTACATGCTGCGCCAATGCTAAGCACAACACAGGAAGTGTGGATCCAAATGGTTTATTTATAGAACAGGTAATGTTAAAAAGCCAGCATGCCTTTTTAACGAGGTTTCTATTAACGGCTGGGTTTGCAAATTTGAAGGTAATATTATACACAAATTATACTTCACACAACGTCTCTATTATCTCCATTATTGTTAACGATAAGCATATTCTGACTAATATGCATTAAATCTCATTATCGTAGACTTTCCATATAACTGACATATTTGCCAATTATCATTAATATTATTTGAATGGTTCAAAGCACCTGTTTTGTATACAACCTATTATTGCTTATATTGCACCAGTAATATATAGAATGCTTGCCTTTGAAAAGGAACCAGTAACATATAGAATGCTTGCCTTTGAAAAGGAACCAGTTATATATAGAATGCTTGCCTTTGAAAAGGAAGAAAAGTAACAACTTCAAATGTCACAACCTTTCATCAAATTATATACATGTCGCCATGTGGTGAAACTTTTTGCTAAGTTTTTTTCTGATCCAATCATCCATTGCCTATTTATGGCCCTGACGCAAGTCTTATCTTTAACATGCAATGCAACCTTGATGTAGATTGCCGGGAGTTCTATCCAACACTTCATCTCTATCTGGGGAATCTTTCTACACAGTATCTTTATGACCTAACTATAACATGCAATGCAACCTTGATGTAGGTTGCCGGGAGTTCTATCCAACACTTCATCTCTATCTGGGGAACCTTTCTACACAGTATCTTTATGACCCAACTATAACATGCAATGCAACCTTGATGTAGGTTGCCGGGAGTTCTATCCAACACTTCATCTCTATCTGGGGAACTTTTTTTAAAAGGCGACAGCTCTAGTTGATTTCATACCTTGTCTCGCATGGCGTGGAGATCGCCTTGGTGGTGTAACCTCAATATTTACCCTCACTGGTGTATCTGCAAAACACAAACATCTGTACATTTTACAAGTGTTTCAAAGCAAGCAAGTTTATATATATATATTGAATTCCTATTTCAGATAACATAGAATTATTGTGGGTTACAAATAGATGTTTGAATAGTTTTCCCTATTTTTTCCTCAACAAGTACGATATTACAATGGTTTTAAGTACGGGTAAATCATAGAATACTTCTAACTAGACGATTTCTACATGATAGTTCATTGTGCAAGGATTGTCAACTAGAGGAAACATTAATCCATATGCTTTGGTATTGTCCTGAAACGCAATCTATACTTAATAAATTAAAAATGTGGTTGTCCAGTAAAGACATATATGTTTAAATTTTACTGATGAATCATATATTTTTAACACTGGTAACACATTAACACCAGCCAACTTGTACATATTACTATCGGATAGTATATACATTAACAATTAAGCTAGGTAAGAAAGGGGGCCATGTAGAGAGAGCATTAAGAACTAAAACCTTTTTTTACATTTGTATTTTTTTTCTATCTTTTACCCCGTAAGTACCTTAATCAGTAGTGTCTTTTTTTTATAAATATGGCTACAATATAATATAGAAAAAAAACATACAATTCAATGTTTAAACAAGAAATGTCACAGTCAGTGACAAATGCCCCCGAAGTGACCTGTAAGTGTGACCGTGACCTTGGAGCAAAATGAAACTAACAGATATATAAAAAAAAATAAAAAAAATAATAAAATAAAAAAAAATAACAGATATAAAAAGTATTAAAAAATAAATCAAAAATTAAAAAAAATATTACAAAACAATAAATAAAAAAATAAAAGAAAGTCACAAAAAAAATTGAGAAATAAATGGAAATTTTTTTTAATAAAAAAAAAAAAAGAAAAAGAAATAATTAAAAAAATAGATATATATAATAATTATATATTAAAATAAAATAAACAATTAAAAGAAAATATATAAAAAATAAAAAAATAAAAAAATAAAAAAATAAAAATAAAAAAATAATAAGTTATTTGATAATCCATCCAGGAATACCAGAGTTATTGTCTCACACAATTTGACCTTTGGCCCCTAAATGTGACCTTGACCTTGGGGCCACAGACCTGGATTTGTGCTCGACAAATCGTCTTATTGTGGTGAGCACTTGTGCCAAGTAATTTGAAAAACCGTCCAGGAATGCCAGAGTTATTGACCGGACACGATTTGACCTTTGACCTATGTGTGACCTTGATGCCAAGGAACTGGATTTTGTGCGCGACACATCATGTTGTGGTGAGCACTTGTGCCAAGTTAATTCAAAATCCGTCAAGAAATGCCAGTTATTGACCGGACATGATTTCACCTTTGACCTCTAAGTATGACCTTGACCTTAGAGCAACAGACCTGGATTTTGTGCGTGACATGTCGTCTGGTTGTGCTGAGCACTAATGCCAAGTTATTTGAATATCCGTCCAGGAATGCCAGAGTTACTGTCTAACACAATTTGACCTTTGACCTCTAAATGTGACCTTGACCTTGGACCCATGGACATGGGTTTTGTGCACAACATGTCGTTTAGTTGTGGTGAGCAATTGTGTCATTTGAAAATCTGCCCATGAATGTCAGAGTTATTAACCGGACACGAAAGCACTTTGTCTTGACCTTTGACCTCTAAGTGTGACCTTGACCTTGGAGCCTGACCTGATCTGAGTTTTGTGCGCGACACGTCGTCTAGTTGTTGTGAGCAGTTGTGCCAAGTTATTTGAAAATCTGTCCAAATATATTACGGGCAGAATAAATGGTTCACCGTACTGGTGACTGAAAAAAAGAAAGAAAAAAATAATGCCTCTATGGCATATCTATCATCCCCAGGATGAGTTTTTGATATCTTAAACCTTGTATTGTTCATTTTATAAGATTATACATTACTATACTAATTTTACTTTTACTGTCCATTACCTTTTATGCTTATATCCTTGCACTACACACTGCGACTCATTATGATCTAGTTCTGTCTTGCTCACTTTGGTTGTTATATTCTCCCACCCCTCCGTCGTTTTATTTTTATTTAAAGCTTATCTACTTCTTTTATAATGCCTACCCGCACCTACTTTATCTACTTGTTTTATAATGCCTACCTGCACCTACTTTATCTACTTGTTTTATAATGCCTACCTGCACCTACCTACTTTATCTACTTGTTTTATAATGCCTATTCGCACCTACTTTATCTACATGTTTTATAATGCCTACCCGCACCTACTTTACTAAGTGTTTTATAATGCGTATGTGTACTCACATATTCATCCACTATTGTCTATTATTACTTCTATACCTCGTTGACGTATGTGTACTCACATATTCATCCACTATTGTCTATTATTACTTCTATACCTCGTTGACGTATGTATACTCACATATTCATCCACTATTGTCTATAATTACTTCTATTCCTCATTGACGTATGTGTACTCACATATTCATCCACTATTGGCTATTATTACTTTAATATACCTTGTTGACGTATGTATACTCCCATATCATCCACTATTGTCTATTATTACTTATATACCTCATTGACGTATGTATACTCACATATTCATCCTCTACTGTCTATTATTACTTCTATACCTCATTGACGTATGTATACTCACATATTCATCCACTATTGTCTATTATTACTTCTATACCTCATTGATGTATGTATACTCACATATTCATCCACTATTGTCTATTATTACTTCTATACCTCATTGACGTATGTATACTCAGATATTCATCCACTATTGGCTATTATTACTTCTATACCTCGTTGACGTATGTATACTCAGATATTCATCCAATATTGTCTATTATTATTTCTATACCTCGTTGATGTATGTATACTCACATATTCATCCTCTACTGTCTACTATTACTTCAATATACCTTGTAGACGTATGTATACTCACATATTCATCCAATATTGTCTATTATTACTTCTATACCTCGTTGATGTATGTATACTCACATATTTATCCACTATTGTCTATTATTACTTCTATACCTCATTGATGTATGTATACTCACATATTCATCCACTATTGTCTATTATTACTTTAATATACCTTGTTGACGTATGTATACTCACATATTCATCCACTATTGGCTATTATTAATTATACCTTGTTGACGTATTTATACTCACATATTCATCCACTATTGTCTATTATTACTTCTATACCTCGTTGACGTATATATACTCAGATATTCATCCAATATTGTCTATTATTACTTTTATACCTCGTTGATGTATGTATATTCACATATTCATCCACTATTGTCTATTATTACTTCTATACCTCATTGATGTATGTATACTCAGATATTCATCCACTATTGGCTATTATTACTTCTATACCTTGTTGACTTATGTATACTCACATATTCATCCACTATTGGCTATTATTAATTATACCTTGTTGACGTATGTATACTCACATATTCATCCACTATTGGCTATTATTACTTTAATATTCCTCGTTGACGTATGTATACTCACATATTCATCCACTATTGGCTATTATTAATTATACCTTGTTGACGTATGTATACTCACATATTCATCCACTATTGTCTATTATTACTTCTATACCTCGTTGACGTATGTATACTCAGATATTCATCCAATATTGTCTATTATTACTTCTATACCTCGTTGATGTATGTATACTCAGATATTCATCCTCTATTGGCTCTTATTAATTATACCTTGTTGACGTATGTATACTCACATATTCATCCACTATTGGCTATTATTACTTTAATATTCCTCGATGACGTATGTATACTCACATATTCATCCACTATTGGCTATTATTAATTATACCTTGTTGACGTATGTATACTCACATATTCATCCACTATTGTCTATTATTACTTCTATACCTCGTTGACGTATGTATACTCAGATATTCATCCAATATTGTCTATTATTACTTCTATACCTCGTTGATGTATGTATATTCACATATTCATCCACTATTGTCTATTATTACTTCTATACCTCATTGACGTATGTATACTCAGATATTCATCCACTATTGGCTATTATTACTTCTATACCTTGTTGACTTATGTATACTCACATATCTATCCACTATTGTCTATTATTACTTATATACCTCGTTGATGTATGTATACTCACATATTCATCCACTATTGGCTATTATTACTTTTATACCTTGCTGACTTATGTATACTCACATATTCATCCACTATTGGCTATTATTACTTCTATACCTCGTTGATGTATGTATACTCACATATTCATCCACTATTGTCTATTATTACTTCTATACCTCATTGACATATGTATACTCACATATTCATCCACTATTGTCTATTATTACTTCTATACCTCATTGACATATGTATACTCACATATTCATCCACTATTGGCTATAATTACTTCTATACCTCGTTGACGTATGTATACTCACATATTCATCCACTACTGTCTATTTATTACTTTTATACCTCGTTGACGTATGTATACTCACATATTCATACTCTACTGTCTATTATTACTTATATACCTCGTTGACGTATGTATACTCACATTTTCATCCACTATTACATATTCATCCACTACTGTCTATTATTACTTATATACCTTGTTGACGTATGTATACTCACATATTCATCCACTATCACATATTCATCCTCTATTGTCTATTATTACTTATATACCTCGTTGACGTATGTATACTCACATATTCATCCACTATCACATATTCATCCACTATTGTCTATTACGTATTACTTATATACCTCGTTGACGTATGTATATTCACATATTCATCCACATACAATTGCTTACATGCTTACAAGTATAATCATATTACATGTATTGTATTTTATCTATGATTTTCTACACTGTTCATATATATCGGGTATACTATGGTTTTAAGGCACATACTGGAGTGGGATTTTGTTATTGTTGTATTTTAGCGTGGCCCGAATAGAGAGCATGGGATTGAAACTTCGCTACAGTTTAATGCGCGGACTACATGGAAAGCACAAGTGTCTGCCAATCAGACATGTTAAGATTGAGATGAATTTGAAGTAGGTCAATCAGGGCCATAATAAATAATGTGCTAATTACAGTCAAACAGACTGTTTATTCATTTGACCGCTGATGGCCATGCGGGTCAAGTAGATGGTCTCAATCCAACCTGTTTAAAGTGACACTGTCCGTAAGCAAGCAGATATTGAGCAGAGCCAAATAACTGTCTGATTTTTATTCAATTAAATGTATACATGAAAATATTAGCATAGACCCAGATAGGCCTGTAGTAAAACATTCATAAGTTTGAAAAAACAAACTTTATTATTTGGACCCACATTATTTACATTCTGCTGATCACAAAACATTCATTAGCTCTTTAGCCTTTATATATTGTATCTCATCTGGTCAGGTTAGCCCAGTCGGTAGTGGCGCTAGACTATTATTACTCACGAGTGTAATTTTAGTGTGGGCTATGAATTCAAACCCAAGAAGCACTTGCATATTTTTTGGTACGGCTATTGAATTCCGCCAAATAATCTTGGTTTTCTTTAATAAATATTCAATAATGGGTGGTGTGTTGTATTTCAAAGTAATTATTTTTGTGTTTTATAGGCTTAAGGTTACAGACATTGTGCGACCTACTTATCCAAAATGAGAAGTTTTCAAAGATTGTCGTACTTTGATAGCCTTGTAGTATCTTATTTCTTACTGTATCTTATATTTTTATGCCCCCGAAGGGTGGCATATAGTAGTCACACTGAAGGGTGGCATATAGTAGTCACACTGAAGGGTGGCATATAGTAGTCACACTGAAGGGTGGCATATAGTAGTCACACTGAAGGGTGGCATATAGTAGTCACACTGAAGGGTGGCATATAGTAGTCACACTGAAGGGTGGCATATAGTAGTCACATTGAAGGGTGGCATATAGTAGTCACACTGAAGGGTGGCATATAGTAGTCACACTGAAGGGTGGCATATAGTAGTCATGAAGGGTGGCATATAGTAGTCACATTGAAGGGTGGCATATAGTAGTCACACTGAAGGGTGGCATATAGTAGTTACACTGAAGGGTGGCATATAGTAGTCACACTGAAGGGTGGCATATAGTAGTCACACTGAAGGGTGGCATATAGTAGTCACACTGAAGGGTGGCATATAGTAGTCACACTGTCTTGCCGTTTGTGACTGTTCGTCTGTACAATCGTGTCCACTTCATAACTCTGACAATATTGGACGGATTTTTAAATAACTTCGCACAATTGCTCACCACAACAAGACGACGTGTCGCGCACAAAATCCAGGTCTGTGGCTCCAAGGTCAAGGTCACACTTAGAGGTCAAACGTCAAAATAAAGTGCTTTTGTGTCCGGTTAATAACTCTGACACTCCTGTGCAGATTTTCAAATAACTTGGCACAATTGCTCACCACAACTAGACGACATGTTGCGCACAAAACTCAGGACCGTGGCTCCTAGGTCAAGGTCACACATAGAGGTCAAAGGTCAAAACAAAGTGCTTTTGTGTCCCGTTAATAACTCTGACATTCATGGGCAGATTTTCAAATAACTTGGCACAATTGCTCACCACAACTAGACGACGTGTCATGCACAAAACCCAGGTCCCCGGCTCCAAGGTCAAGGTCATATTTTGAGGTCAAAGGTCAAATTGTGTCCAGCCAGTAACTCTGGCATTCCTGGACGGATATTCAAATAACTTTGCATAAGTGCTCAGCACCACCAGACGACATGTCGCGCACAAAATCCAGGTCCGTCGCTCTTAGGTCAAGGTCACACTTAGAGGTCAAAGGTCAAATCATGTCCTGTCAATAATTGGCATTTCTTGACGGATTTTGAATTAACTTGTCACAAGTGCTCACTACAACAACATGATGTGGTCAATGTCACACATAGGTCAAAGGTCAAATTGTTTGACACCGTCTATTGTGTCAACAGTAATTTGAAAATCCGTCCAGGAATGCCAGAGTTATTACTCTGGCATTCCTGGACGGATTCAAATTACTTGGCACAAGTGCTCACCACAATAAGACGATGTGTCGAGCACAAATCCAGGTCTGTGGCCCCAAGGTCAAGGTCACACTTAGAGGTCAAAGGTCAAATTATGTGAGACAATAACTCTGGTATGCCTGGATGGATTTTCAAATAACTTGTTTTAATTTTTATTTTATTTTCATTTATTTCTTTGTTTTTATGGCTCCCCCAAACAAAGTGTGGTAGGGGAGCCCAATTGATTTTGTGCTTTCTGTCTGTCTGTTTCTCTGCGTGTCTGTCTGTCTGCGTGTCTGTGTCACAAACGATGTCCGATCAATAACTAGAGAATGGTTGGACCTAGGGTCCTCAAACTTGAAAGGATGGTCTGTCATGACAAGTAGATGACCCCTATTGATTTTGGGATCACTAGGTCAAAGGTCAAGGTTGCGGTGACATTGACTATCAAAACGATGTCCGATCAATAACTAGAGAATGGTTGGACCTAGGGTCCTCAATCTTGGAAGGATGGTTGGTCGTGACCAGTAGATGACCCCTATTGATTTTGGGGTCACTAGGTCAAAGGTCAAGGTCGCACTGACCTTCACTATCAAAACGATGTCCGATCAATAACTAGAGAATGGTTGGACCTAGGGTCCTCAATCTTGGAAGGATGGTTGGTCGTGACCAGTAGATGACCCCTATTGATTTTGGGTCACTAGGTCAAAGGTCAAGGTCACGCTGACCTTCACTATCAAAACGATGTCCGATCAATAACTAGAGAATGGTTGGACCTAGGGTCCTCAATCTTGGAAGGATGGTTGGTCGTGACCAGTAGATGACCCCTATTGATTTTGGGTCACTAGGTCAAAGGTCAAGGTCACGGTGACCTTCACTATCAAACAATGTCCGATCAATAACTACAGAATGGTTGGACCTAGGGTCCTCAAACTTGGAAGGATGGTTGGTCATACCAGTAGATGACACCTATTGATTTTTTTTTGTTTAATAAAATGTTTTTTATTTATTATTTTTTATTTTTTTTTTTAATTTTTGCATAAAAAGTTTTAGGGTCGGGCCCTTAAAAAAATAGAGTCGGTCGGGTTACCTGAACCACATATATTTTTTTATTTGGCCTTACTGATACAGATAGTAGATACAGTTACAGGGATACGATCTCGGTTCAATAGAGAACGGTTGGACCTAGAGTTGTCAATTATTCCTGTTTGGGTGAGTGGGGGAGCCATACGTTTTTGTCCCATGGACAATAACAATTTCTAGTTTTTGTGATTTTTTTGTGATTTTTTTTTGTTTTAATATATATATATATTATTGTTATTTTTTTTTTTTTTCATTGATTTTTTAATGTTTTTTTGTGTGTTTTTTTATTTGATTTTTTTTTTTTTTAATTTTTTTTTTTTTTTTTTTTGGTAAATTTCATTTTTTTTTTTTTTTTAATATATTTTTTTATTGATTATTAATTTTTTATTTATTTTTTTCATTTATTATTTTTTTAAATATATCCTTTGGTTTCATATTGCTCCAAGGTCAAGGTCACACTTACAGGTCACTTAGGGGGCATTTGTCACTTACTGTGACAGTTTTTGTTACTTATATACATTATATTCCTTGCACACAGTCTTACATTCAACCTACAGCAACATACATTACTTGCCCTAACACTTAGGAAATCAGCCTACAACAACACAGTATTCTTTGATCATTTATATCGCATATAACGCTTATAGGTTTCAGTACTGTAATTTTGCGATTACCTCCCTTTATGTATGCGCTCTACATTGGTGTACGGTGTATTCTACACAGTCACGGTGATACATCTTACACTGGATTAGCTGCTAAAGTGATCAGAAATTCGACATGTTTCGCTGATCGAAAAATGTTTATTTCTATATTCCTGTGTTATTGTATAGTACTCGGTGGGAGGGAAAAGTCGAATGTTGCTAAGTAAGCAGCAATATGTAAAAAGTACCATATATTTTGTAATTGTTTAAAATAATCAAAACAAAGTCACTGTCCTGATCACTTACGAATGATTCATGTTTGTGCCAATAGTTTGTTATTGTTCCACTTTTATGTACTTTACCGAAATTTTGAAAATATACATCGTAAATCAGTGTACGGGGGTTTGTGGGGGGATTGATTTTTAGTGTACTGGTGATAAAGATACATGATCGACCATGTATTGGATATAATTAAAATGGTCTGATTTATCGGGCAAAATTGTGTGCATATGAAGCAATACTAATCGTATAATCGTACTGTGACAGTACTAAATGATTCCTTGATACCAGGATAGTTTCTTGGAAGGACACATTGTTTTCATACAGTCATGTCATTCTAAAGTTGTCGGTTATCATTTCCCTTAGCCTCGTCCGTCGGATGGTGACGTAAACCAGGTGGTCCTGTGTATCGGTCTATCCTCCAAGCACGTTAAAGAACCATAGGAATCTATTCGATAATAAGAGTAGGGCACGTTTCCCGGATTCCTATGTATCCTTCCCCTCTCTATGGGGCGGCTCTAAATAACCTATACTGTGTTGATGAGCCGTTAAACAACATTCAATACAACCTATCAACAACCCCCTTCCCACTAACACCAGTACTTTTTTCTGTTTTTTTCACTGGCCTCGCATAGATCTTTGATTTGTTTGTTTGTTTGTTTGTATGATGTTTTACGTCATTTTCAGCACATGTAAGGTTATATATGACGGTCAATTTGTTTGTGGTAGAGGCATACCAACCACTTGTCCTGGGTAGAACCAGTACTGTACTCCTCCCGCCATCCACAAGAATCGACACTTCCTTATTTACAAGTTGAGCTCCCAGTTGGGATTCCAACCCGCAATGGTGAGAGGTATATCTTTGAATAGGGGGTAATGTGAAATGAAGGGAAAGAATGGAAGTTTTGCTTAAACATGCTTTAAAAATGAAAATGGCTCCTGACTTAGCCAATATAGGAATATGTTCCACACGAAAACTTGTTTCGCGTGCTTAGCTTAAACTATGTGACTCACATTCATGAAACTTCACACAAATGTTTAATTAATGTGAAATTATGCTCCTGGGTTTTCATTGTTGTGTGAGACCTATAATGGCTGAGTCATGGCCACTGACATAGCCTGAATATGGGCTTCGTAGATGGAAAAAGTTTTGCCGCCCTTGTTTAAAACTATTTGAGTTACAGTTATCTAGCTTTACACAGGTCTTTTGTACCCTGTTAAATGTGCACCATATGGTATTCTCATTTAGTTTAGTTCATTCCATTCAAATATAACCTGCGTATTGTGTTAAAGAAAGTGGGGCATTCGTGTCTAGTGGACACATTTATAAATCATCGGACTAAATTGGGACAATGATAATGTCAACCTGAATTCAATTCTGATGTTTCCAGAGACATTTTATAAAAATCTCAATAGGGGTTCAGCAGATTTGTAATAAAGCTAATATTGGTGATCGTGGGGTAGTGATTTCCTATGGTGTCGTTTACTATACTGAATGTGGACTAATAAGCGCTATGCTATTAGATATTATACTCAGATCTAGTGTTAAGTACTGTTGATCTAGTATTTTCCGTTTATAGGAACAGTGACCTTGACCTTTGACCAAATGACCAAATGACCCAAATAGCAATCTTCCTTTCCATGAGCCACACCTTTTGATAAAGTTTTGTTGAAATCCCACAAGGAAAAAAAACATTATTGATTGGATACCTTAACAGTGACCTTGACCTTTGACCATATGACTCAGTTACCAATCCCATGCTTCATTTACATGAGCCACACTTTTTGGCACAGTTTTGTTGAAATCCCCCAAGAGAAACTGTTATAGTTATTTATCAGGGACACTTTTCTATTTATAGTAACAGTGACCTTGACCTTCAACCAAATAACCAGATAGCAATCGTAAGCTTCCTTTTCATGAGCCGCATCTTTTGGTAAAGTATCATTAAAATTCTCAAGGGAAACAAAAGTTATTGATTGGAAATTTATAGTAACAGTGAGCTTTACTTGGGCCACATGACCCAATAGCAATCCCAAGCTCCCTTTCATATGCAGCATGTTTTGGTGAAGTTTCTTTCAAATCTAACTTAAGTTACTACAAGGAAACCATTCTTTTATTTTTAGTAACAGTGACCTTGACCCCAGTGACCCCAAATGAATTCCATTTTTTTTCCATATATGCTACCTAAAATCAAGTTTCAGGCCAATATCTCATTCCTAAATAGTGATCCAAAACCAATTTTCTTTTTTAGTCACAGTGACCTTTGAACCCAATGAGCCCAAATGCAATCTCAAGCTTCTTTTTCATATACACTAGCTACAGAGCAAGTTTTGGACCAAATCTCATTCCTAACTATTGAGCGGAAACCGAATTTCTGTTTCTCTATGGCTCAGGTTTTCAAACTTATCCAAGCTTTTAATGGTATCATCAAATAAACAAGTTTGGTCAAGATCAGATGATAAAAGCAAAGTTTGGCATTGTTAAATAATTCAGTATGCAAAACTCGGTTATTTCTAGTCCGCCATATTTAGTTTTTGCATTTGTCCACACTTTCACACACGAAAGGACCAGAACAGTGTGATTTATGTACCGGAGTGTGACATAAATGCAAAAGTGTGAAATATGTCGGGACGAATGGACACCACCCCCACAAATGTGTATGGTAATAAACAACCCTTTTGCATTACATACATCAGAGACTCTTTCTTTCACTTCTTTGTACATTGTACATGTATGTCTATCTAACACATACAGTAGGTTTATATTTTCTGTTACAACATAACATACCGGGCAATGGCATCTCAAATGGTATGGTCTCGGTGGGCCCGGACAAGGTCTCTGTTGGCCTTGGGGGCACGATCTGCCTTTTCAAGGTCTCTGTCAATCTGGAAACAAAAGGTATTATATACAACAAGCAAATTCAGTGAATTATGAGTCCCCTGCCAGTTCAACTATTATATAATTAAACAAGTTGACAAAGATGGCCCTGCATCGATCACCTTAGGATCTTTGTAATGATGAAAACATTGTCCTCTGCAAATGCTGATTGAAGATGTTTTTAAGTATTTCCTTACGTTAAAGTCTATGTAAAAACATTCGAGTTGGTGGTGCTGATGGGGTGGGGTGATGGTTGGGGATGGGAGTAGGGATGGGGCATGGGTGCATCATTGATATAGGTGTAGATTTGATCAAACAAAACAATATGTAAAACATATGTAAAAACAAAAAAAAGTAAAAAATTGGGTGGTGGTGATGATGGGGTAGGGGTATGGTTGTGGAGAGCGGGGTGGGCATGTGGGGATGAAACAAATTGATAAATTGATAAAACAAAACAAAATAAGACACCGTGTCTAACCTAGAACGCGTCATATATGGTATAACATTGAATTTATGGTTTTGCTAACGTTCCTTTACCGGTATTTCCTGTTGACGTTATTTGGGGATAGGTGACAGGTAAGATAACCACGTTATTTGCATAGACATGTCCAGGTTTTCAGGATGAGATATAGTGTGTACGAGCCGGAAAGGATTGACTTTTACTTTCTTGTATCATTTTAGCTGAAACATTTGTGAGAAAGGAAGTTTTTCGTCGTTTTCGGGTGGACAGGCCATGTATAAAACCCGAAATAATCAGCAAACAGCTTGTTGTGGACAGTCTGGCCCCTCCCCCTCCCCCACCACACACTGAACTTTGATTATCATACAGTACTATGAAGTAAATTTGCAAACAGCTTGCTGTGGACAGTCTGGCCCCTCCGGGCCCTCCCCCCACCACCCCCCCTCCACCCCACACACTGAACTTTGATTATCATACAGTACTATGAAGTTAATCAGCAAACAGCTTGTTGTGGACAGTCTGGCCCCTCCCCCTCCCCCACCACACATTGAACTTTGATTATCATACAGTACTATGAAGTTAATTTGCAAACAGCTTGTTGTGGACAGTCTGGCCCCTCCGGGCCCTCCCCCCACCACCCCCCCCCCTCCCACCACCCCACACACTGAACTTTGATTATCATACAGTACTATGAAGTTAATCAGCAAACAGCTTGTTGTGGACAGTCTGGCCCCTCCCCCACCACACACTGAACTTTGATTATCATACAGTACTATGAAGTTAATTTGCAAACAGCCCACACACACACACTGAACTTTGATTATCATACAGTACTATGAAGTTAATCAGCAAACAGCTTGTTGTGGACAGTCAACAGCTTGTTGTGGACAGTCTGGCTCCTTCCCCCTCCCACCCCCAAATGTAAAGTGACCCTTTAATCTGATAGTGGGGATGGGACATGGGGCCATTGGACTCCTGTTTTTGAAAAACAAGGGAAAGACTATATAAAGTGCACCATAACTCTTACAGATTTACTTTGTTCCTGCCTTATGATACTATTTTCATAAGCCTAAAGAACCATCCAATAACTGTCGGTAGATTTCAACATATTCTATTAGATTATAAAATTGTCCAAGCCATTAACATTCTTCAGTCTATGCCAGTGACCTTTTATGAAAACTGTCTATGGCATTAACATTCTTCAGTCTATGCCAGTGACCTCTTCTGAAAACTGTCTAATGCATTAACATTCTTGTGTCTATGCTGTTGACCTTTTATGAAAACTGTCTACGGCATTAACATTCTTGAGTCTATGCCGGTGACCTTTTATGAAAACTGTCTAAGGCTCAACATTCTTGCATCTATGATGGTGACCTTTGATGCAAACTGTCTAAAGTATTAACATTCTTGAGTATGTGCCAGTGACCTTTTATGAAAACTCTAGAGCATTAACATTCTTGCATCTATGCCCTAACCTTTTATGAAAACTGTCTAGGGCAATAACATTCTTGCATCTATGCTGGTGACCTTTTATGAAAACTGTCCATGACACTAACATGCTTGAGTCTATGCCAGTGACCTTTTATAAACTGACTAAGGCATTAACAGTATTGTGTCTATGCTGTTGAACTTTTATAAAAACTGTCTAGGCATTTACATTCTTGTACCTATGCCAGTGACCTTTTAAAAAAACTGTCTAGAGCATTAACATTCTTGTACCTGTGCCAGTGACCTTTTATAAAAACTGTCTAGGGCATTAACATTCTTGTACCTATGCCAGTGACATTTTTCAAAAACTGTCTAGGGCATTAACATTCTTATACCTATGCCAGTGACCTTTTATAAAAAAACTGTCTAGGGCATTAACATTCTTGTACCTATGCCAGTGACCTTTTATAAAAAACTGTCTAGGCATTAACATTCTTGTACCTATGCAAGTGACCTTTTATGAAAACTGTCTAGGGCATTAACATTCTAGTACCTATGCCAGTGACCTTTTATAAAAACTGTCTAGGGCATTAACATTCTTGTACCTATGCCGGTGACCTTTTATGAAAATTGTCTAGGGCAATAACATTCTTGAGTCTATGCCAGTGACCTATGCTGGTGACCTTTTATGAAAACTGTCTAAGGCATTAACATTCTTGTGTCTAGCATATGCTGTTGACCTTTTATGAAAACTGTCTAAGGCATTAACATTCTTGTATCTATGCCAGTGACCTTTTATAAAAACTGTCTAGGGCATTAACATTTTTGAGTCTATGCCAATGACCTTTTATGAAAACTGTCTAGGGCATTAACATTCTTTAGTCTTCTGGTGACTTTTTATGAAAACTGTCTAAGACATTAACATTCTTGTACCTATGCCAGTGACCTTTTATAAAAACTGTCTAGGGCATTAACATTTTTGAGTCTATGCCAATGACCTTTTATGAAAACTGTCTAGGGCATTAACATTCTTTAGTCTTCTGGTGACCTTTTATGAAAACTGTCTAAGGCATTAACATTCTCGTGTCTATGCCGGTCACCTTTTATGAAAAATGTCTAGGGCATTAGCATTTTTGCGCCTATGCTGGTAACCTTTTATGAAATCTGTCTTTAGAAGCCACTAGCTTTTTTATATAAAAGCATTGTGCAGTAAAATGATGTCTACACCATTGACTTCTGGAATTTTGTTTTCCAAGAAATTTGTTGTTTCCTTAGTTAACAACAATCAAAATCAATTTCTTTTTCAAGGTATCAAGAGATTACATACTTGTCTATCAATACATACAAGAACAATGCTCACATCTGTCAAAATGTACCCAGGATACCTAAGGGAAGTTTGTTTTAACTGCTTCAAATTTGATCCACCGATCTGCTGGCCCTAGTTTATGCTGATTTTAAAGATAAAACCCCTTTTGTGGAGAGAAGTGTGTCTATGGGTAAAGCTTTAAACAATGCTGATTCCACACATACAAAGAGCATAATTATGTGACTCAAAAGAGTATTTTTTAAGCCAACATCAACATTGAATGTACTGATCGTATGCCATCTTGGCATGTCCATGATGAGTCCTGGACACGCCGTTGCATCTTGCAGGGGAACCTTTAAACACCTGAAATTAAAGTATTCACTGTCACAGGTTGAAGGACTGTAGTTTGGACCTTTTTTTTTTGAGTTTTTGCCCTCCCACCCCCTACACCCCCACTTGCCCCTCCACACACACACACACACACACATTTATCTCAAATACTTGCCTCACGTATCCTTCTACACGATTCTCCAAGCAGCGTCTTTCTGTAATATATGAAGTAATCATTATCATTACTGAAGATGTCTCACTGCATAGTTAGTCTAGATGGATCCCCATCTTGCCACCTTGGTCAAAGTATCTGGTCTATTAATTCTTTATATAATAAAACAATGTAAGTCATCGCATTTGCTAATGCATAGCATAATTATAGACTAAACTGGATATTATTTAAACAAATCTGAACTCTAAACTATAACCACCTAAATCGGCCAGGCAAAAATCACCCTATCATGCTTCAAGTTGTGAATTACCAACTCTAAATTCATTTTACACATATACTCAATTGCAGTTTTTTAGGTTACTAAATATAGACTTTTATAACCTTAAACAGTGACTTTAATTATGTGAAATTGAAATAACATTAATTTTGTAAATGTAAAAAAAAGAGTGTAAATATTATTTGATAAAATGTATTGTTATACCTATCCTCAAGCCTTGAATATCTACTTTCAAGCCTTCATTTTCTTCTCTCATCTTTCTCTACATGGATATAAAAACATAAACAACATAAATAAAACAATGCTTTATTCACACTTAGGGCTATAACAAATACACTAGAGGGTGAATACGTATAGAATAGAGCATGAGTTTTTCACGCATATGGGGAGATAATGCATGAGAGCAGCATTACTGTTGATATTGTACATGAATTCATTACAACCCCATCTCCAAGAAGAGATTTATTTCATAGTATAATCAGTTCTTCATTGGCAAAGTGTAACTCGATTTTTGTTGTTTCTGTGCCTTTTTTCCAGGCCCTGTTTTTATCAATAGTAACTTTGTCAAAATAAAAGTCCGAAGAGCTGTTTAGATCGATTTTTTTTTTATATTGTCCAAATATTAAAAGGATCTGTTCTTGTCTTGGATGTCTTTCACTTTATTCATCTTCTATTATAAGTGGCACATGAAAATGCACAATTTGACAGGGTAATGTTGTATTTCCTGTTATAAGTGGCACATATACATGTACAATTTGACAGGGTAATGTTGTATTTCCTATTATAAATGGCAGATGAAAATGCACAGTTTGACATGGTAATGCATTTCCATACAAAAATGAAATGATTACTTCATTAACAGACCAAAAACATTTGAATTTTCGGCCTACATATATGTATGTTTGGCCCTAAAATATGGATGTTTGGTCATCAGATATTGATTTTTGGTCCCTCAATATGTATTTTGCCCTGATTTTGACCCGATGTCTCACATAAATATGTCATAAGCCTATTTGGGCACAAGCCAATTTTATTACTTTTTATATGATTAGTATAGAGTTGTCCATATCTTTGTCTTTAACAGTTGTGTGAAAAGCTCTTTTGCTTTGGGCTCAGTAGTTTCATGTTAAAAGGTTGCCATGACCTCACATGCAACTATGCATTCTGGGTAAAAACTTTGGAAATATAAGATCCATGCTCATTAAATTTCATAGCTACATTGCGCTTGGTAACCGATAGCAAGAACCCCAATGATGTGTGGTTGGTAGGTCATACATGAAGGCTACATAGACCAGAAAACTATGCAATCCTGAATTTATTGTTTGTTGCAATATTACTTGTTTACTTGATTGGTAAAATTGCTATATTTTGCCTTGTTAACACAGTTGGGCCTTCATTTTTCATCCAATCTTTTTCAAACTTTAGCAGATTGTTGATATCAATGAAAGCTCAGACGAGTTCATAAGCTAGCCAGATTCGACTATTTACACCAGAGTTATGGCCCTTGATTTTCTTAAAAGTGCTATATTTTGCCTCGTTAAGACTATAGGGCCTTCATTTCTCATCTGATCTATACCAAACTTTAACAGATTGTTAATATTAGTGAAAGCTTGGACAAG
This sequence comes from Cyrtodaria siliqua, assembly GCA_037043455.1. Classification (NCBI taxonomy): domain Eukaryota; kingdom Metazoa; phylum Mollusca; class Bivalvia; order Adapedonta; family Hiatellidae; genus Cyrtodaria; species Cyrtodaria siliqua. The sequence goes on along the minus strand of JAWPHD010003605.1, from coordinate 27,338 downwards.
TAAAAAATCAGCTATATCGGACCAGGAACACCGGAGTTAAGTGCCCTTGAATTATTGAAAAATGCCATTTTCAGCCTTGTGAACACTCTTATAGCGCCTTCAATTTGTATTCGATCTTTCCCAAACTTGGCCAGATTGTTGATATCAATGAAAGCTTAGATGAGTTTGAAAACCATCCAGAGTTATGGTCCTTCTTCAATATTTGTTAATTTACCCCAGAAGTCGTGGGTTGAAATCTCACTGGAGGCAATTTCATTTTTTTTAGGGGCCTTCATTTTTCATCGTTTCTTTTACAAACTTCACAAGATTGTTGATACCAATGACAGCTTGGACTAGTTTGAAAACCAGCCAAATTGGATAAGTAACACCAGAGTTATGGCCTTTGATTTTGTTAAAAATGCTGTATTTTGCCTCATTAAGATACGGCCTTCATTTGGCCGGATTTTAATGAAACTTTGCAGCCTTCATCAGTACTAAATCTAGTTATGCATATAGTCACCGTGTTCCGGTTCAATGATTTTTGGCAGAGTTATGGCCCTTTTTAGGTTTAAAATATACATTTTGTCTGGACTAGTTCTCCTGAAACCCTGGCCGAAATTTGGCGGGGATGATTTGTACCAAGCCCAGTTACGCATATCACTGCCATGTTCTGGTTGTATGATTTTTGGCAGAGTTATGGCCCTTTAAAGTCTTTAATACCCTCACTTTGTACAGGCTACTTCTCCTGGCTGGATTTCAGTGAAATTTGGCAGGAATGATCAGTACCAAGCCTAGTTGTGCATATTATTGTCATGTTCTGGTTGAATGATTTTTGTTGTAGCCAGTAGAGCGATACAGGCCCTCTTGGGCCTCTTATGTTTAGGGATTGGTTGGTGGTGTAAGGTGGTTCTTATCAATTGTCATCTAATTATTTGGATTAGGTTGAGTGAGTGGGGGGAGGGTGCCCAAGTAAATATTTCTGTGTCATTGGTCTTACAGATGAAAAAAAAATGAAATGAGGCCACAATAAAAATTGCTAGATTTTCATCCCCGCCTTCCCTAAGTTGCCGTTGACCACAAATTTCTTTAAAATGACAGCATTTTGGATTAAAACTAATAAAAAATAATTTTCACATTCTGCCCCAAAATTTACTGTAATTTGTATGAGATTCTAACAATACTTTTGTATCGGCCCAAGTTTCTAAACCCCCACTGCCAACCTACCCCCACATTGTTTTAGCCTTGTTTTCTGATGGTATATACTGGCTATATAATTTATTTTTGTCTGAAAACCATACCAAATTAAAACCAGGGCCTCTTGCTTAAATTGTTAGCATGGATCAAGGGTTTAAGTTTCTGTCATGGGTGGGTTTTTTGCTCTCTTTCTTGCAATGTTTTAAGGCCATAATCAATTTATTGCTAGTTTATCATCCAAATTGTTTTCAAAATATGGGTGGGGGGTGAAATTTTATTTTTTATTTTTTATATAATACAACAAATGGAATATTGGGCAACTGAGTACTTCCAAGATTGAAAACACATTTTTAATAGTGTTTCATACTTTCAAAGAGTTTCGGTTATTTTTCCTTTTCTTTCCCTTTTTTTTTTATATAATTTTTTTTAAAAAATATTTATATATTTTAAAGAAAAAATAAAATAAAAATACCGGGGCAGCATAAAAAAGATATTTGCTCCACATTGTGTTACATTTTTTAGAATCGGGGAAGAAGGAATTATTATAACCTCAAAACCTGATGTCATGATGCATTTGTTAGTAATGAAATGCATTAGAAACAGCCTGGGTAACCAGTATTGAAATCTTTACTTTTGCAACAGTATGTCAATTATTGGTCGCATTACTTATGTTTTATGGATCCACTAATGGTTCAACAATGAATAAAATGTGCAGCCGGCTATGAATTATTACTATAAGAATTTAGTGAAATAAAGTATTTTTTTCTTTTTTAATATTTTTAATATTTTGTTCTTGTTGCAGATTTGATAGCTGAAAATAACATTCATGAAATCTAGCCAGCACAATGTAGAACTATAGCATATAGTATGAGTATAAGACAATTTTACAATAGTTGTTCAAAAGAGATTTGCTTAGATACTTACATTTCCTTCTTTATCTCTTGCTCTCTCTCTGTCTATCTGTGAATGGAAATATCCAACAAGAGTTTAATGACCATCAAACACTCTGACAGGCTTTTGATATCTTCTGGGACACATTTGTTAAAGGCGACAATCTTGATATGTTTAAAACTTGTGGTGTCCCATTAGTTTTCCTATATGACTTGCACTGTTCAATAATTGATATTAATTAGTAGAATAGTTCAAATCAAATTTTTAATCTTACATATTACAAACTACTGAATTTATTGCACCATGAGGGCTGGCGTGGCGCAGTCGGTAGCACGGCGGATTTGTAACCGGAGGCCCCGGGTTCAATCCTCCGTGGTGCCACTGAGTTCTGTCGGTGTGTTCTTGGGCAAGACACTTTCCCATAGCCCCGTCTGTTGGATGGGGACGTAAACCGGGCGGTCCCGTGTATCGGTCTATCCTCCGAGCACATTAAAGAACCATAGCAATCTATTTGATAATAAGAGTAGGGCAGGTTCCCGGATTCCTATGTATCCTTCTGCTCTCTCTGGGGCGGCTCTAAATAACCTATACTGTGTTGATGAGCCGTTAAACAACATTCAATTCAATTCAATTATTGCGACATATTTAAATACAATACCATGAAAACTGCAAACATTAAAATTTTATTTAATTATATGCATGCAGGTTTTAATTAGTTAAAATGTTAATAAACTGAATTGAATTGAATTGGATTTTATTGTCGCCCCAACAGCTAAGGTCATATGGTGACTTTCCAGCTTCCACTGCAAGACCCCAGGTACCCCTCCGGGCAATTTTCGTGCATGGGCAGGCACCTGGGTAGAACCACCGTCATTTCGCAAGAAAGCTGGATAGCTTCTTCACATAAAGATTCCTAGGCCCATGAGGGATCGAACCTACAGTGGTGAGGGGCAAGTGATTTCAAGTCAGAGACGTTAACCACTCGGCCACAGACGCCCGTTAATAAATTGAGGTGCTAATTAGAATGGATGATACAAACTTCAAGATTGCTATGTGTAAAGGGACACATCAGAATTGTGTAAAGGGACACATCAGTATTGTGTAAAGGGACACATCAGAATTGTGTAAAGGGACACATCGGAATTGTGTAAAGGGACACATCAGAATTGTGTAAAGGGACACATCAGAATTGTGTAAAGTGACACATCAGAATTGTGTAAAGGGACACATCGGAATTGTGTAAAGGGGTACATCGGAATTGTGTAAAGTGGCACATCGGAATTGTGTAAAGGGACACATCGGAATTGTGTAAAGGGACCCATCGGAATTGTGTAAATGGACACATCGGAATTGTGTAAAGGGCCACATCGGAATTGTGTAAAGGGACACATCGGAATTGTGTAAAGGGATACATCAGAATTGTGTAAAGGGACACATCAGTATTGTGTAAAGGGACACATCAGAATTGTGTAAAGGGACACATCAGAATTGTGTAAAGTGACACATCAGAATTGTGTAAAGGGACACATCGGAATTGTGTAAAGGGGTACATCGGAATTGTGTAAAGTGGCACATCGGAATTGTGTAAAGGGACACATCGGAATTGTGTAAAGGGACCCATCGGAATTGTGTAAATGGACACATCGGAATTGTGTAAAGGGCCACATCGGAATTGTGTAAAGGGACACATCGGAATTGTAAAGGGACACATCGGAATTGTGTAAAGGGACATATCGGAATTGTGTAAAGGGACACATCGGAATTGTGTAAAGGGACACATCGGAATTGTGTAAAGGGACACATCAGAATTGTGAAATTGGTCTATAGATAGCACACTGATCTACCGGCTGCAGCGAAATCAGATGGTTGCAGAGAAGTCAGATGAGCGAAATTGTTAGAAGTTAATGGTGGGGTTATTATTTTTGTTTTCAGTTCCATATTTTGCTAAAATGTTTTGAAAATGATTATGAAGATTTGAAAAAGAATGACAGAGGAAACTTTCACTTAAAAAATCGGTAATAAAACATCGTCAGTGCATATAGCACAGGATAAATGTCCAAAGATTTGTAAAAACTATGACATTTTCAGAATAAACACAAATAACCAACTGCTATTCGCAATTGTTATTCAATTTAAAATGCTTGCCAAGATCGTCATTCCTTTCTGTATAACTGTACAAAAGATCTCATTGAAATAAAGAAAACTTTCCGGGTTATAGCATTTTAAAGCTGGCAGGGTAAAAATAAGTGGTGCTCTTGTTGAATGATTTTTTGCAAAGTTATGGCCCTTTAAAGGTTTTAACACACAGGCTTTGTCTGAACCAGTTCTCCTGAACCCCTGGCCGGATTTTAACGAAACTTTGCAAGGATAATCGGTACCAAGCCAAGCCAGACTAGTAGTTATGCATGTCAGTGCCGTATTTCGGATTTCAATGAAACTGTAGGGATGATCAGTACCAGGCCTAGTTGTGCATATCATCACCATGTTCTGGTTGAATGATTTTTGTGGACTTTTAGCCCTTTAAAGGTTTGGTACTGTACTACTCAAACTTTATCCAGATTATTCTCTTCTGAATGATGAGTACCAAGCCTAGTAGCGCATATCATCGCCTTGTTCCGGTTGATTTTTGCAGGCAGAGTTATGACTGGTTCAGCTAGTTGCACATGTCATCGCGGTGTTCCAGTTGAATGAAGTTGGCCCCTAAGGAGTTATGGCCCCTTATACACAAACTTTATCTAGACTAGTTTTCCTGAACCCTGGGCAGGATTTCAGTGAAACTTGGAAGGAATGATCAGTACCAAGCCTAGTTGCGCAAATTGTTGTCGTTTTTCCCCATCACATACGCCATATAGCCAGTAATGCGATAGGCCTCTTGTTTCTTATTTGCATGCTTTTAATTATATTCACATTGGTCTATTGTTGGTGTCACACAACATAAGAGTATCAAAGTAATGGGTAGTTTTCACTTAGTTTTTTAGTTTAAACTTGGTTATTTTACATTGATTGCAATAAAACCTCAATGAACTTATTTGAATCACTCTCGATGTCTTCCTTATTGGGTATAGATATCTCTCTAATTATGAATTCGATTTTTAGAAAATTTTAAAACTATTTGCCTCGTTTTATTGCTGCTGATAAACTCATTAAAAAACATGACAGAAACTGGGCTTGTAAACAAAATGATTTCTCAGTTTTAGTCTCTTTATAAAAAGGTCAAGTCCACTTTGATAATTTATATAAAACAAAATTCTTTGGTTTCAAATTTCCAGGAAGAGGTAACCTAATAGAAAGTATAGAAAAAGTTGTCAGGATACATAGATTTATCTGAAAATTAGTTTATGTTTACATAAGTGAGGGAAAGTGGCCCCATGACAAGTATACTATTCTTATAATTAATATCAATGATTAAACAGATGCAATTTTTTTGGAGGAAAACTAACAGGATGCCGCGAATTTTACTAAAATCGATGGCTGTGGGTCCCATTTAGATGGACTCCTCACTTTTATCTTCCATAGATGTACTAACATCTACCTACTTTCTTTGTGCATATGGAAGATCCATCCTCAAAAGAAACCTCCATCACAGTCTCAAACCTACTAATTTTAGCTATGATTCCCTCTATTAGATTATAACCCTTTGTCACAGAAAATCTGTGACACTGTTAAGGGAGAAACAGTATTAAACATTAAAATTGCAATCATCAGAAAACCGTGACTATTTTATATGAAGGCATAGTTATGTCGAATAATTACATAATGTAGGCAGTATTGACTTTTCACGGCACAACCGATACCACTATTGTTGCGCAACGGTGAGGTTTTCATCGAGAATCCATTTGCACTGATACCGGGTGATGCTAGCCTAGAATATCCATTTAACATCCCGCCTTAATTACATTAAGCAATGGGACGCTTATATAATCAAGATTTTATAATGGATATTTCCACAATAAAAAACGTTTAAAAACACTTTTTAATGAAAAAATGAAATAACCTGTTTAAAATTACCTATTCAATGTTTTAATTTTCACTATGCAAACTTTTTTGAACCGAAATTAATGTTTTATTTCATACCCCAACCGACCCAGTTTTCGCTTCTTGGAGCAGGGGTTGGATGGGGTAGGAAAATTAATACTCAGACAACGTAATGCTCAACATATTTGAAAGCACCCCCAGATGTATAAGTACATAATCATGGCACACATGTAAATTAACATGGAGTGGATGTATCAGTACATAGTCAATCATGGCACACATGTAAATAAACATGGAGTGAATGTATCAGTACATAGTCAATCATGGCACACATGTAAATTAACATGGAGTGGATGTATCAGTACATAGTCAATCATGGCACACATGTAAATTAACATGGAGTGGATGTATCAGTACATAGTCAATCATGGCACACATGTAAATTAACATGGAGTGGATGTATCAGTACAAAGTCAATCATGGCACACATGTAAATAAACATGGAGTGGATGTATCAGTACATAGTCAATCATGGCACACATGTAAATTAACATGGAGTGGATGTATCAGTACATAGTCAATCATGGCACACATGTAAATTAACATGGAGTGAATGTATCAGTACATAGTCAATCATGGCACACATGTAAATTAACATGGAGTGGATGTATCAGTACATAGTCAATCATGGCACACATGTAAATTAACATGGAGTGGATGTATCAGTACATAGTCAATCATGGCACACATGTAAATTAACATGGAGTGGATGTATCAGTACATAGTCAGTCATGGCACACATGTAAATTAACATGGAGTGGATGTATCAGTACATAGTCAGTCATGGCACACATGTAAATTAACATCGAGTGGATGTATCAGTACATAGTCAATCATGACACACATGTAACTTAACATCGAGTGGATGTATCAGTACATAGTCAGTCATGGCACACATGTAAATTAACATGGAGTGGATGTATCAGTACATAGTCAATCATGGCACACATGTAAATTAACATCGAGTGAATGTATCAGTACATAGTCAATCATGGCACACATGTAAATTACCATGGAGTGGATGTATCAGTACATAGTCAGTCATGGCACACATGTAAATTAACATGGAGTGGATGTATCAGTACATAGTCAATCATGGCACACATGTAAATTAACATCGAGTGGATGTATCAGTACATAGTCAATCATGACACACATGTAAATTAACATGGAGTGGATGTATCAGTACATAGTCAATCATGGCACGCATGTAAATTAACATGTAGTGAATGTATCAGTACATAGTCAATCATGGCACACATGTAAATTAACATGGAGTGGATGTATCAGTACATAGTCAATCATGGCACACATGTAAATTAACATGGAGTGGATGTATCAGTACATAGTCAGTCATGGCACACATGTAAATCAACATGGAGTGGATGTATCAGTACATAGTCAATCATGGCACACATGTAAATTAACATGGAGTGAATGTATCAGTACATAGTCAATCATGACACACATGTAAATTAACATGGAGTGGATGTATCAGTACATAGTCAATCATGACACACATGTAACTTAACATGGAGTGGATGTATCAGTACATAGTCAATCATGACACACATGTAAATTAACATGGAGTGGATGTATCAGTACATAGTCAGTCATGGCACACATGTAAATTAACATGGAGTGGATGTATCAGTACATAGTCAATCATGGCACACTTGTAAATAAACATCGAGTGAATGTATCAGTACATCGTCAATCATGACACACATGTAAATTAACATGGAGTGGATGTATCAGTACATAGTCAGTCATGGCACACATGTAAATTAACATCGAGTGGATGTATCAGTACATAGTCAATCATGACACACATGTAAATTAACATGGAGTGAATGTATCAGTACATAGTCAATCATGGCACACATGTAAATTAACATGGAGTGGATGTATCAGTACATAGTCAGTCATGACACACATGTAAATTAACATGGAGTGGATGTATCAGTACATAGTCAGTCATGGCACACATGTAAATTAACATGGAGTGGATGTATCAGTACATAGTCAGTCATGGCACACATGTAAATTAACATCGAGTGAATGTATCAGTACATAGTCAATCATGACACACATGTAAATTAACATGGAGTGGATGTATCAGTACATAGTCAATCATGGCACACATGTAAATTAACATGGAGTGGATGTATCAGTACATAGTCGGTCATGGCACACATGTAAATTAACATGGAGTGGATGTACCAGTACATAGTCAGTCATGGCACACATGTAAATTAACATGGAGTGGATGTATCAGTACAAAGTCGGTCATGGCACACATGTAACTTAACATGGAGTGGATGTATCAGTACATAGTCAATCATGGCACACATGTAAATTAACATGGAGTGGATGTATCAGTACATAGTCAATCATGGCACACATGTAAATTAACATCGAGTGAATGTATCAGTACATAGTCAATCACGGCACACATGTAAATTAACATGGAGTTGATGTATCAGTACATAGTCAATCATGGCACACATGTAAATTAACATGGAGTGGATGTATCAGTACATAGTCAATCATGACACACATGTAAATTAACATGGAGTGGATGTATCAGTACATAGTCAGTCATGGCACACATGTAAATAAACATGGAGTGGATGTATCAGTACATAGTCAATCATGGCACACATGTAAATTAACATGGAGTGGATGTATCAGTACATAGTCAATCATGACACACATGTAACTTACCATGGAGTTGATGTATCAGTACATAGTCAGTCATGGCACACATGTAAATTAACATGGAGTGGATGTATCAGTACATAGTCAGTCATGGCACACATGTAAATTAACATGGAGTGGATGTATCAGTACATAGTCAATCATGACACACATGTAACTTAACATGGAGTGGATGTATCAGTACATAGTCAGTCATGGCACACATGTAAATTAACATGGAGTGGATGTATCAGTACATAGTCAATCATGACTATGTACAACATAGCAACACATGCTGGTTGTCTGGTGGCTATATGCTACAACATAGCAACACATGCTGGTTGTCTGATGGTTATATGCTACAAATAGCAACACATGCTGGTTGTCTGGTGGCTATATGCTACAACATAGCATCACCATTTTGATGTCTATTTAGCAGTTGATAAGTTTGCGCTAGTGATTGAGTAATGCCTATTTAGTGTTAATAATGCTACAACATAGCAACACATGCTGGTTGTCTGTTCGCTATATGCTACAACATAGCAACACATGATGGTTTTCTAGTGGCTATACCTTCATAATAATGCTACAACATAGCAACACATGCTGGTTGTCTGGTGGCTATATCTTCATAATAATGCTACAACATAGCAACACATGCTGGTTGTCTGGTGGCTATACCTTCATAATAATGCCACAACATAGCAACACATGCTGGTTGTCTGGTGGCTATACCTTCATAATAATGCTACAACATAGCAACACATGCTGGTTGTCTGGTGGCTATATGCTACAACATAGCAACACATGCTGGTTGTCTGGTGGCTATATGCTACAACATAGCAACACATGCTGGTTGTCTGGTGGTTATATGCTACAAATAGCAACACATGCTGGTTGTCTGGTGGCTATATGCTACAACATAGCATCACATGCTGATTGTCTGGTGGCTATACCCTCATAGTAATGCTACAACATAGCAACACATGCTGGTTGTCTTGTGGCTATATGCTACAACATAGCAACACATGCCGGTTGTCTGGTGGCTATACCTTCATAATAATGCTAAAACATAGCAACACATGCTGGTTGTCTGGTGGCTATATGCTACAACATAGCAACACATGCTGGTTGTCTGGTGGCTATACCTTCATAATAATGCTACAACACAGCAACACATGCTGGTTGTCTGGTGGCTATACCTTCATAACAATGGCCTTATATAGACTGACAGACAGATGGATAGGGGAGTTCAAAACAATTGCCTACACATAATCTTCCGGGAGGATAGTTTATCATGTTTCAGGGCATACTTTAAACATTTTTGACATTATCTTTTGGAAAACAAAAATAAAACTATACTGTAGAATTTAGAAAGTTATAAATATCCAAAAGAACATACCCGTGCAAATGTTTTTTCAGTGTAGTCAACTAACACCTCTAAGGCCTTATTCAGTCCTCTCAACGATTGGTGCACCAAACCAACCATCTCTCCTAGTTGATCCATATGTATCTGTAGTAAGAGATAAGATGAATATTTAAATACACTAATACAAAGATGCACACATGGTGGCTAACTTTGCCTAGCCTAAAACTTATTTTCACAATAACGTAGAACCGCACAATAAAATTTAGATTATGATTTAATATTTAGGAGTAGTAGCTAAAAGTAGCTATGCCGATGAAAGAATTATCAAAGTTGGATGATAAAAAAAAGATATGGCCATTTAAAGGTTGCTCTGAAATGGATATGAGAGCTGTCATTTTGAGAATTATGACATCATAGTTATGGCTCCCCCACACAAAGTGTGGATGGGAGCCATGTTGATTTTGTGCTTTCTGTCTGTCTGTCTGTCTGTGTCGCAAATGATGTCGGATCAATACCTAGAGAATGATTGGACCTAGGGTCCTCAAACTTGGAAGGATGGTTGGTCATGACCAGTAGATGACCCCTATTGATTTTGGGGTCCTTGGTCAAAGGTCAAGGTCGCAGTGACATTGACTATCAAAACAATGTCCGATCAATAACTAGAGAATGGTTGGTGATATTGACTATCAAAACGATGTCCGATTTATAACTAGAGAATGGTTGGACCAAGGGTCCTAAAACTTGGAAGGTTGGTTGGTCATGACCAGTAGATGGTCAAGACCCCTATTGATTTTGGGTTCACTAGGTCAAAGGTCAAGGTCGCGGTGACATTGACTATCAAAATATGTCCGATCAATAACTAGAGAATGGTTGGACCTAGGGTCCTCAAACTTGGAAGGATGGTTGGTCATGACCAGTAGATGACCCCTATTGATTTTGGGGTCACTAGGTCAAAGGTCAAGGTCATGGTGACATTGACTATCAAAACGATGTCTGATCAATAACTACACAATAGTTGGACCTATAGGTCCTCAAACCTAGGGTCCTCAAACATGGAAGAAATTATAAAGGAACAGATGGGCATCTGTTATAACAGGCCTTATAACAAAGTTCAAGGAGTACCATCCCTATTCTAAAGCTATGTAAGACTTTCTGAGGTCCTTGTTTGCACATGGTGATATGCACGCAAATGTTGTACTGCTGCTGTTGCATATGTATGGAGAATACTGCTCATCAAGAGCTGACAAGTTGAATTCACAACGCTCTAGGATGGACATACAACAAGCCGTTGTAATGAGACACTGGATTATTATTAACTGATATCCACTTGATAATTATTCCAGGGTCTCATTACAACAGCTTGTTGTATGCCCATTCTACTGAGTGGTGGATTGGATTGGAAAATCTCACCATCAGATTTTACTATAGATTGTTTGTCCATTTCGACAATCTGCTGTTTAAAATAATATTTAACTACCGTCTTTCAAAATATGTCTATCAGGATGCTCTGTCCTATTGACGTAGCGGTATCTAGATTATACTTTTATTTCAGCAGTCATATACTCAAACTACTTTGTAAATCAGTTGTTTATGCTATACATATTTTTATGTGTGAATGTGAATTTAACAATAGTATATAATTCAATGATGGAATCAAGGACTGATTTTGCATAGGTTAAATAAATAACGAGAAGGGTGTTCTGCGGAACACTTTTGTAGATTGTCATTTGCTTATTTAACGTTATGAGCTAGGTCAGGTTGCAGGTAAAGGTTTAATGGAAAGGGGCATAACTTTGCCGAAATAAAAAACAAAGTTATTAGACATGTGTAACGACTTTCCTTGGGGTGAGATGAACATATTTATAAAGTTTCATGAACATAGGTGAAATATTTTTTAAGTTATGACCAAGTTCAGGTTGCAGGTTAAAGAGTGACGGACAGACGGACAAAGACGATGAATGAAGACAGACTACTGACAAAGCGATCTCTACCTGTCTGCTATGCTACGAAGGTGACACAAAGACAAATAAAATGGACCTTTGAATTGTAACATTTCTGTGAATCTTTTAATCTTAGCTTAATTTTTCTAATTAAAATCTTAAGTGTACTTTATTATCTCCCTTTATAGCACATTTATTACAGAGAGGTCCGACGTTTATATTATTTCGTATTGTTTCGTAAATGCAGAATCTTATAAACTATATTTACATGTAATTTGCTTAAAAAGTATAAATGTATTCTAATTTGTTTGGTTATCTTTACCTTCTTTCGATAGAATGTGCTTCTAATGATTAAAATGGATGAATGTTTGCTTCCATATGTTTTTATACATTTTTAAGGGTTGAACTATTGAATTGTTATATGTTTACATGACTTACGAACAATTTTGAATGCAATCAAATACACAAAAACAAATTTGGTTGAGTTAATCCGTCATACATCTATTTTTATATCAATTTAGAAAATGTTCTTAAAAATTACCTCCCTTTTATATAACAATAGTTTTACACACTTAAGCTACCGAACTAAAAATATATCCTAGCTTAAAAGAAGCGTAAGACCTTTCCGAAAATGCATATTAGAATTTGCCAGCTTGAGTGGTACCAATATGTCAAAATTTGGGTAGCAGCACATGGCCTATATATGGTCATTTAGAACCGTGATGGCATAGCTCTCCAAATGGATGCTTCCATATCCGTTTCAACAGAAACTTCCAATGATCCAATCTCTTTTTTTTATCATCAGATTTTGATAATTCTTTCACCATTTTTACTGATTTATAGGGAAAAAATGACAGGAACTGTATGAAAAGTATGTAATACTTAATGGCAGTAATGTTTTATATGAACAATAAAAACTTTTGCATTCATTTGCAGTGATTTTCTTCATTTTAAATGGCATTTATCAATATTCCATATAAAATCCACATGCATGATTATGTTTTTTTATATAAATTTACAATAACTTATGTATCATTTCCTAATTTCTCTGCATGTGGATTTTATTGTTAGAGATTAATTTCCTTTTCACGCAGGACAACCAACTTGATACCATTGAGTCAACGTCTGCTCGTTACTGTACCATTACTTTTTAGCTCTGACTGGCGACTGGCCAAAGGCCAGCAGAGTTCGGCCAGCAGAGCTTATGGGATGGCGAGTCGTCCGTTGTCTCCATCGTCTGTCGTTCGTTAACTTTTGCCTTGTGAACATTCTAGCACCTTCAGGGCCACTGCAGATCCTTTTGGAGGGGTAGGCAGAGGGGTAGAATCCCCCCAAAATTCATGTTCATTTTATCATTTTTTGGTCATGTTCATTAAAGGTCTTCATCATAATCCCTGCATTGTTTCAGGTGCTATCTCACTCGCATCAAAAGAGCAGTGGCAGAAAAACAATAACGTGACTCCAGCGTAAAGGGAGTTTCTACGATAGAATTTGCAGCAACTATGCAGTTCAGGGTGAGAAGGTTCTAGGCCCATTTTCCATATTTTATCTTGATGTACATGGAAGATGAGCCTGGCATGTTCATGCCTTTTAGGCGCCATATAACCTTTTCATGTGTTGGTGCGCCTTAAAACCCCAATTCGATTCAAGTCATTATTAATCTGATCTTTAGCAAACTTTACCAGGGTCTTTATATCAACATGAAAGTTCTGACAAATGCGAAAACCATCCAGATAAATGCCTTATTCAGCTTTGTAAACACTCTAGCACCTTCATTTATTATTTGATCTTTACCAAGTTTGCACAGATTGTTAATATCAATAAACGCTCGGAAAAGTTCGGAAACCAGCCAGATCGGATTAGTTTCACTGGTGTTATGGCCCTTGATTTGCTGAAAAATGCCATATTCAGCCTTGTGAACACTCTAGCATCTTCATTTATTTATTGATCTTTACCAAACTTGCCCAGATTGTTAATATCAATGAAAGCTCAGGAGAGTTCAAAAACCATCTAGATTAGATCAGTTACACCAGAGTTATGGCTCTTTTTTATGAAAATTGGCATTTTCTGCCTTGTGAACACTCTAGCATCTTCATTTATTATTTGATCTTTACAAAACTGGCAAAGATTGTTACTATTAATGAAAGCTCAGAAAATTTCGAAAACCAGCCAGATCGGACAAGTAACGCCGGAGTTATGGCCCTTGATTTAGTTAAAAATGCTGTATTTTGGTTCGTTAAATTATATGGCCTTCATGTTCCATCCCTCCTTTACCAAACTTAAAGCTTGGACAAGTTTAAAAACCAGAAAAATCGGATTAGTATCACCAGAGTTATGGCCCTCGATTTATTTAAAAATTCCTGTATTTTGCCTTGTTAAGACGATAAGGTCTTTATTTGGCTGGATTTGCAGTGGTGATCAGTATCAATTCTAGTTGTGCATATCGTCATCATGGTGCGGTTGAACGACTTTGGCAGAGTTATGGCCCTTTAAAGGTTTTAGTATACCAACTTCGTCCGGACTAGTTCTTCTGAACCCACGGCCAGATTTCAAAGAAACTTTGCAGGGATGATCAGTACCAAGCCTAGCATACCATCGCTGGGTTCTGGTTAAAAGATTTTTGGCGGTGTTATGGCCCATTACAGGTTTTAATGCACAAATTATTTTTGGGCTAGTTCTCCTGAACACCTGGACGGATTTCATCTAAATTTGGCAAGGTTGATCAGTATCAACCCTAGTTGTGCATATCATTGCCGTGTTCCTGGTAAATGATTTTTGGGAGTTATTGCCCTTTAAAGGTTTCAATACACAAACTTTGTCCAGCTTAGTCTCTTCTGACCGGATTTCATAGAAACTTGTTAGGGATGATCAGTATCAAGCCTAGTTCTGCATATCGTCACCATGTTTCGGTTGAATGATTTTGGCAGAGTTATGACCCTTTAAAGGTTTTAGTATATAAACTTTCTATGGACTAGGACTCCTGAAACCCTGGCTGGATTTCAAACAAACTTTGCAGGGATGATCAATAACAAGCCTAGTTGTGCATACCATCGCTGGGTTCTGGTTTTTGGCAGAGCTATGGCCCTTTCTGGACTAGTTCTCCTAAACCCCTGGCCGGATTTCATCGAAACTTGGCAAGGTTGATCAGAATCAAGCCCAGTTGTGCATATCATTGCCATATGATGGTGAAGTAATTGCCCTTTAAGGACTATCAGTCAGCCATCTTTGAAAAGAAAATCCAAAATGGATGGGGTATGCGCCACCTTAGGATTAAAAGGGCCTATCTAACATTTTGACCAAAATTGAGATTTTTGCATATTTCAGTCTCATTTAATCATGTGCTTCTCCTGTAAAACTATCTAACCATTTCTCCTGTCATATTAACAGATATGAGTCAGAATACAATGGTCATATCTACCTTTACATAAATAAGTTAGCGGTAAAAGGATGTTTTGTATGAAGTTTTGTGGTAAAAGGACCCATTTGTCAAATAGGCCCTTGTTATTCCAAATGATTTTCAATGATTTCCATATCTATTGAGGTAAAAGGAACTATTTGGCATATAGGCCCATTTTTATTCCAGGTAGTTTCACCAAACCTGCATGTTGTTAATCAAACATTAATTCAGTGATGACAGGTTTGGTGTAGCATTTCCCTGGAATTGTTTTGATAAGAGATTATTTTGTTCCAAAATAGATAACATTAACATTTTGCATATAATTAGCACAGGAATGAGGAAGTATGGCTGATAGGGATGAGAAAGTATGGCTGATTTTTATGCAAGCAAGGTATGTTATAATTATTTATTTTTACAAATTAAATCTAGTAAGAAGATTGTTTTCTAAGTTCTATATTGTAATTAGTTTAATGCAATCACATTATTTAAGAAAATCAGTTTTAAAAAGTTTACCCATTACAATAAATGTTTTAGGTTCACATAATGCTATAAACTGAAATTATTATTGATTATTTTTCACCAACATGCTGTCCCAACTACTGCATCTATTCTTAAATCTCTTCCAGAACAATGATGGTGATTGGGAATGGTCAGATGAGGAGTTGTATGCTAGTATTAGTACTGAGAGTGGCATGGCAGGTAATATATGAGGGCTATTCAAAAATGTCCTTTCCTGGTCCAATAACTTTGTGTGTAAAACAACAAAAAATACTGATATAATATATTATATAAATTGATAAATAAAAGTGTACACTATAAATAAATAGATAATAAAATTAATGTAATTAAATCAGTTTGTTTGTAATACTAGAATACTAGATGTTTCTCTAATTGTATCATTACAGGAGAGGCTAGTCAAACACTCGAGGAGATCAAAGATAATGATCTGGCACAAGAGGAAATTGGTGTAAATGATCCAGCACACAATGAAATTGGTGTAAATGATCCAGCACAAGAGCAAATTGGTGTAAATGATCTGGCACACAAGCAAATTGGTGTAAATGATTCGCACACGAGGAAATTGTTGTAAATAATCTAGCACATGATGAAATTGGTGTAAATGATCCAGCACACGAGTTAATTAGTGTAAATGGTCCGGCACACAAGGAAATTGTTGTAAATGATCTAGCACATGAGGAAATCAGAGTTGAAGACACTGAACAAGCGGAAAATGGTTCTAATGATCCGTTACAGGGGGACATTGATGTTAATGATCCGGCACACGAGGGCACGAAACAAGACTATTATAGCTCATCCGATGATAATGTACCATTGGCAGAGTTACGTGCGAAAACATTGAAACGACAAAGCAATCACTAAAGAGAAAACTGATTGAAGAAGAAAGTGGCTTTTCTGATGACAGTAATTAGGATGTATCATACAACTATGTATCTATTGATCTATCTATCTATTGATACTGCAGCACCCCCTCACGGGGATTATGTGCAGGTGCGCGTCTGTGCAGTGTGAGTAGCTAAAAGAAAGATAAAATAGTTTTAAAATCAAGTGAGAGTGAGATAAAAGTATGATAGTGTTATAATGTTAAAAGTCTGAAGAAGACAAAGTGATTTTTAAAAGTAAGAATAAGACAAGCTTCCTGTCTATGGCATGGAGTGGGTGACTGAGCACACTGCCAGTTTGAACGAGTTCAAGTCTGGCAGCATTGCAATGTCGACTGGTAGTCTATTCCACTGTACGATTGCAAGGGGAAAGAACGAATACTTGTTATAATCAGCAGTAGTGTGTATTTGTCTAAAGGCAAGGGGGTGTGATTGGCGGGGAATTCTCATGGGCTGTATGACATATGGGGGCATGGGTACAGCAACAAGCAGTGGACTATTTTGAAAAAGAGATATAACCTGGCATCTGATCGTCTGTTTTCAAGGGACCTCCATCCTAATTTAACTAGCATGTCAGTGACACTGGCGTGTTGGGAATAGTTATTAAGAGTCCATCGGGCTGCTCTTCTTTAGACCATTACTATTTTATTTATGTTGGTCTTTGTGTGGGGGCTCCAGACAAGGGAAGAATACTCAAGGAGGGGGCGCACTAGTGTTTTGTAGGGGACCTCTCTTATACCTGTATTTTTGGACCTTATGTTCCACTTAACAAACCCCAGTGTCCTGTTTGCAGATGTGGTTGTTCTGCTGATGTGGTTGTTTCATGATAGGTTGTTGCTTATGTCCACTCCAAGGTATTTCGAGCTTTCAACGGTTTCTAGAATCTGATCATGTAGGGTGTACTGGGATGGGATGGGTTTTCTTGATCGTGTAATTTGTATGATAGTACACTTACCTGGATTAAACTAAGATAAAGACAATGTTAATTCTACTGATTCTGAGGCAGGTGAATTATTGCATACAAAACAAAAGAAAAGACAATACTGCAAAGGTGTGTGTAACAAAGCCTGGAAGAAAATAACAACAGTGTGTAAGTCACCCAAGTTGAAGTTAAAGCCAAGACAGTCAAAAGGGAATGTGTTACTGGAAAAGTTTAAGAAATCAATTAAAGTATTGAAAGAAGGGAGGAAAAGAAAACAGATCGAGAGCGAATTAACTGACTTAGTAAAAGCTATGCTTTTAAGCAGAAAATTACAATTACTTAAAGGGACACATGGCAATCTTGAGTTTAATTCAAACATTAAAATTTGCTCCTCAATTTACTTATCCTGCATCATTTTGACTTTAAAACTGCTTGCATATGATTAAATAAAAAATTGAGATTTCAAATTTCTTCACTATTTCACCAAATTGTTAAATATATTATTGATGCACTATTATAAAAAGTTAGTAATATGTAAAAACAATTTGCTTTGAACTATTCTAACAATTACTATTAATGATTGAACAAATGCAAGTGAAGAGAAAAACTAACGGGATGCCGTGAGTTTTTAAAAATTCAAGATTGCCGTGTGTCCCTTTAAGGCTCACACCATAAAACTACATACAACTCGCTTAGACCAACTTCTTGCGTGTAATGAAAGGAAACGCATAGATGTTGCTTCAGATGGAAATTATTTCTTTGCTGCTGTTGCAGGACCATGCTTTGACGGAAATTGATACATTTAGACATTCAATTTGTGATTACATGTTACAAAATAAAGTCCGCTACTCAGTTTTTGTTACACTTGGTACGGAGGAAAGAAATCAAAGTGATGATTTTTAAAAAGAAGTTGATGACTTGAGAAGAAGTGGTCACTGGAATGCAAGCATTGCAGACTGTTTACCATTAGCTGTTGCTGATAAATATAACAGCAGCCTTCGAATATACTCTAGTACCCTTGCAACACCAATCATTAACATTAAACCATCTGAATGGATTGAAAACAGTTCATATAAGCTCATTAAAATAGTCTACCTGTCTATAAGACAAGAAGAACACTGTGATGCAACTAAATCATCTACAGTTCAGCCATCTTTTCAAAAATGAACGAAGAACCAAATCCTGTACATACAACACCCAGCAAATATATGACTGGAAACAATGTTGAAAGATCAGAAAAAACAAATGAAAAACCGGTTACACCACACAAAGGAGCCGACTACGAGAGCCCTCCTAAAAAGTTTACAAGCAGAAAAAGAAATGAAAGTGCATGGAAAGCAAATGTTCGTAAGAAGAGTAGATTTGAAGGTAAACAATATATATCCCGAACAGGGAAAACTGTGGAAGGGAAATGTGTGAAACCTCAGAACTGTGACCGTTGTAGATTTAAATGCAGTACTAAATTTAGTGAATCTGAACGGCAAGAAATATTTGATATGTACTACGCCCTTCCAAACCAGAACGACAACGATGCTTCATTTTATGTGTTTTGTGACTGCAGCCTGTGCCTGTGCCACTGTGAAAAATAGCGGCATTTTTCTAGAAATTGTGAAAATTGTGAAATATTATAACAAAAGAAAAAAAAACTTTTTTCACTTTTATTTTCACAGTTTAATATCCCTTGGTTTTAAGACTAGTTTTGACACCAGTTTATATTAAGACTATTATCCTTACTGGTCTGTATTTACTAAAAAAAAAAAAAAGTTTTTTTTTTTGTTTTTTTTTCAGATTGTGATTTTTTTGGATACAATTGTGAAAAAAGTATACTTTTTGGCATTGTGAATGGGGCCTAATAACGGCCCCAAATAAGGCATAAAAAAACACTGACACACCATGCCGTAAATCAACTGGGAGAAAACAAAAGTCATTTCAATATCACCTTGCTCTTGGAGAGAAACATGAACTGGTCTGTTCTCAGTTCTTTTGTAAAACTCTTGACATAGGACAGAAAGTTGTAACATGTGCAATGGCCAGAAAAGAGCATGGGACATTTCAAGGGGAAGACATGAGAGGCCGTAAAGCACCATACATAAAAACTAGTGAAGAAACTTTCAACTCTGTGAGAACATAAACAGTTTTCCTAAAATGGAGTCACACTACTCTAGGAAATGTTCCAAAAACAGTATTTAGCACAGGATTTAAATATTCACAAAATGTGGCTCCTTTACGATGACTGGTGCAATGCAAAAGGCATTGTAGCTGTGAAAGAAGGGAAGTACAGACAAATATTTTGTGAACACTTTAACTTGTATTTCTACAAGCCTAAGGAAGACCAATGTTCTTTGTGCTAAATACTTGAGACATATAAATTCTGATTCTTTCACAGATGAATTAAAAATGGAATATGAAGTACATCAGAAAAGGAAAATTGAAGCTAGAGAAGAGAAAGAGAAAGACAAACAAAGAGCAAAATAAAATAAAAATTACTGTGTAGCAACATTTGAATTACATGCTGTTCTCACTATACACCATGTTCACTTGTCAGTCAATTATACTATTCGCGCAAATTATGCTGTTACAACCTAACAATATTCCAGTTAGCTGACAAACATGCCGTTTGGGATGTATGAGATGAGACACATGGGAAGTCGGTGTGTTCTTCAGAAACTGTAGATGAAATCACATACTTGTCAGACACATGTGGTGCCAAAACAAATACCAGTTTATTTATTTACCAAAGTATCACAGTTGAAGGCCATCAACCACAAGCATTTACAGTCGGGTCACAGCCAAATGGAATGTGATTCTGTCCATTCAGCCATAGAACAGTCAAAGAAAAGGACATCTGTGTATGTGCCTTCACAGTGGAGTACTGTAATATGTATGTCGAGGAAAACCAACCCATATCTCACAGTCCCTATGAGATACGACCACGTTCTTGACTTCAAGTGGTTTCTGAAATTGTTTTGACAAAATACTGGTGGGGAATAATTTTGTCAAAATTCTGCGACTTGGTTTGGCATGTTATATATTTATACTAAATACATGTTTGAAGTTTTATGGACTTCTGCAGAGTTATGTGACTTTTTATCTATACTGAATACATGTGTGAAGTTGTATTGAGCTCTATCATGTGGTTTCTGAAATTGTTTTGCCAAATACTCACTACTCAGTGGCGTATACTTTTGTCAAAATTCTGTGACTTGGTTTGGCATGTTATATATTTATATTAAATACATGTTTGAAGTGTTATGACCTTCTGGGAGGCGGTTTGTGAGATATGAGCTTACCAAAAATATTAACTAACGGTGATGCCTAACTCTAACGCTGATTTAGCCGTCAGTTCCTTTGAAAAATCACCCCACCCCCCCATCCCCGCATATACACTTACACATCATAACCCCTCTTTATGATGATAGATGGGCGGGGAGTGGGGATTATGATGGGCGGTGTTGAACCATTAGTAATGGTGTAAGAAGAAACAAACAACAGAGAAACATTTAAGAAACATTTACATACAAAACGATTTCAGGTTTAGTGAGTTGCGGCGGGCTCATGTCCCAATATGGTTGAGATATAAATGTTTGCCTTAATCAAACTTATTGCTGGTACTTGAAAGTAGCACCAACAACAGGCACAAGAAGTCATGTTACAACATATGTACACTGTTTTTTACGTGTGTGTGTGTGTATGTAGTTCTAAGGTTTATAGTCCCTCCAACAACATCCAAGACAAGCGCAAGATATCTCACGTATCTTGAAGTGATGGGCACAATAACTTTGTGTGTGTGGGTATATTTCTAAGGATCATAGTCCGTCCACCAACGACAGTCATGCTACCCGACGATTATAGGCACAATGGAATCTGTGTGTTTTTGTGTGTGATGTGATGGTATGTCTACGTGAAGCAGCAAACTCAATAGTTTCTTTATAGTGCTGCCACACTGGAATACCACGCCATAGTAGACATGATATCATACCCCCAGTCACATTATTCTGACACTGGTCAATCAGTCGTAGCACTCCCCATTAATTGCTTGTCAGGCAAGGGTTACAAATGACTACTACATTTTTAAAGTCTTTGGTATGACGCGGTCAGGGGACTTGAACCCACGACCTCCTGAATGCAAGGCAGACGCTCTAACCACTACACCACAATGCTTCGGTAATAACTTTACCTACTGAAGATGAGGTATATATGGGTGCACATACTTTCTGGGCCAGTTCATCACATGACAATTTTGAAAGAGTGCAAAACAACTAAAACCTTTGTGCACTAGTACACATTTGATATCATTTTGCTAAGCAATCACTTTGCTCTCTGGTTTTTGCAATCAGTTGTTGTGGTAAATTTTAGGATAATTTGAACTGATTTTGTTTTATTAATTCACTTGCTTTTTGGTTTTACAGATCCTTGCATGTTTTTGTGTACCTATTCCGTACAACAGATACTTATCTGATAAATACTTTCACTTACTTTCCTGCAGTATCAGATGGTCAATGCTTTATTATTCCACTAGTCTTACTTTCCTGCAGTATCAGATGGTCAATGCTTTATTACTCCACTAGTCTTACTTTCCTGCAGTATCAGATGGTCAGTGCTTTATTACTCCACTAGTTTTACTTTCCTGCAGTATCAGATGGTCAATGCTTTATTACTCCACTTGTCTTACTTTCCTGCAGTATCAGATGGTCGGTGCTTTATTACTCCACTAGTCTTACTTTCCTGCAGTATCAGATGGTCAATGCTTTATTACTCCACTAGTCTTACTTTCCTGCAGTATCTGATGGTCAGTGCTTTATTACTCCACTAGTCTTACTTTCCTGCAGTATCAGATGATCAGTGCTTTATTACTCCACTAGTCTTCATGCAAAACAGGGGCTGGCGTGGCGCAGTCGGTAGCGCGGCGGATTTGTAACCAGAGGCCCCGGGTTCAATCCTCCGTGGTGCCACTGAGTTCCGTCGGTGTGTTCTTGGGCAAGACACTTTACCTTAGCCTCGTCCGTTGGATGGGGACGTAAACCTTGCGGTCCCATGTATCGGTCTATCCTCCGAGCACGTTAAAGAACCATAGGAATCTATTCGATAATAAGAGTAGGGCAGGTTCCCGGATTCCTATGTATCCTTCCCCTCTCTCTGGGGCGGCTCTAAATAACCTATACTGTGTTGATGAGCCGTTAAACAACATTCAATTCAATTCATGCAAAACATTTTGAGCTGGGCATATGGATGGCAAACAAATTACTAGCCAGAACACATTTCTACTGACGCGAATGTTTTAAAGTGTAATTTGAGTGTAATTTGAGTGTAATTTGAGTGTAATTTGAGTGTTACTTTTAGACAAATATGTATAATTATTGTCACAGAAAGTTACATTCTCTGTAGAATGATGTCACAAATAATTAAATAAAATAAAGAACTTGATTGTTTTGAAAATGTATAAGAACTTAAGTCGATGGGTCTGAAAATTACGGGTTCTATTTATTTCATATATTTCGACTCAGTAAGGGCTGCATTACTTTTTTATGCATTACTTTTTTCATGCCGGTCTTTTTATTCTGGGTTTCGCTCCTTCGAAAAAATGAAAAAGCTCATCGTCATTTCATTATTAGTTGGGTTTACATCGTGGTATTGATACATACTAAATATTGCTCCTTTGTCCCCAACAACAAATAAAATTGAAAACCTGTCTGTTCTGAAACTGAGAATTGATTCTGGCAAATTAAATGATTTATAAACAAAATAGAATAGACTTTAAATTAGTTCACACATAAAGTCGTTAATTTATGGGTCGAATTTCGTTCTGATTTATGTTAGCATTACATTTTCGTCTAATTTTTAACATGCTCGACCTGATTTTTACGGACCGCGGGCTTCGGACTACTTCGGACTAGCGGCTAATTTGGAAGACAGCTCCACAGTAGGAGTATATTGTTTCTGCATTCTCGCCCTCGATCGATACAAGTATCATCTCTCGTGTTTGGCACTTGGAATTATGGGAGAAAAAGTAGTCTGGTGAGGTGATTTGCATATATATATATAGCTAGGACCAAAACCCAGGTTTTAGGACCCAATCTAGACACACCGGACAAAAGCACCAAACTTTCCTCAAATGTGTGTTTTATATTATACTATGTGACGTAGGCCCTAGCTCCATACAATTTAATTAAAATGAACATATCTATTTATTAATCTCGTTGTGTATCAATGGTACTTTAAACCTGCTTGAATATAATTAAATAATATGTTGAGCTCTCATTTTTCTTTGTAATTTTAGTTTAAATATATTATTGATGGAATATTATCAACAATTGGTTAATATTCAAAAACATTTCTTTGATTTTGATCTTATAAGTAATAGATAGAGTCTGGTCTCAGCGAGTTGGCTTATTTAAACACTGAGATGGGCGTAGCCCATCGAGGTGTTTAAATAACCAACGAGCTGAGACAGACTCTATCTCTTTTGTAGCATGGTGTACCAAGTAACACTGTGACGTCATAGTGACCGTACTCTAAATTCCAATATCCGGTAGTTGTAGTATGGTGTAGCCACGCCCCTTTAGTTACCCTAAATTGAACGATTTACTGCTCAGCAAAAAATTCATCAAAGGAAATGTCAACATCCATGCTACAAAGCAGTACTACCCTTTGCTGCTCTGAACACCGACTTGAAGTAACAGGATATCCCTTTTATCTTTTCTTTTACTAAGACATTATACCGGGGAGTAAATATACATGTATACTTATATACTTACTCCCAGATTACAATCAGTATAGACTTTAACTGGTATCAATCTATAAATTATAAAAAAATAATAATCTAAATATAATTTACTCTGCATAAAAAGTGCCAATCTCTACTCAGAGTACACGCGTTCCTCATGTGAGTGCAAGGAACAATAACTCTGCGTGGAGATTTAAAAAATGCTGTTTTCATCTCGAGGTATATTTCTCCTCATGGCGGAATGTTGTGTAACTAAGATCATACAAGTTATAAGTGGAGATATTTGCCTCCTTTAGTGAATAGGAAAGCATTCTCTAATAGTTAAAAGAGGAACTTATGCCAGCCTGTACTCAGTAGTACAATACAAGCACTGTTTGGTTGGCACATTCCTCGTTATATCCAGTGATGCCAGCCTATACTCAGTAGTACAATACAAGCACTGTTTGGTTGGCACATTCCTCGTTATATCCAGTGTTGCCAGCCTGTACTCAGTAGTACAATACAAGCACTGTTTGGCTGGCACATTCCTCGTTATATCCAGTGATGCCAGCCTGTACTCAGTAGTACAATACAAGCACTGTTTGGCTGGCACATTCCTCGTTATATCCAGTGATGCCAGTCTGTACTCAGTAGTACAATACAAGCACTGTTTGGCTGGCACATTCCTCGTTATATCCAGTGATGCCTGCCTGTACTCAGTAGTACAATACAAGCACTGTTTGGTTGGCACATTCCTCGTTATATCCAGTGATGCCAGCCTGTACTCAGTAGTACAATACAAGCACTGTTTGGTTGGCACATTCCTCGTTATATCCAGTGATGCCAGCCTGTACTCAGTAGTACAATTCAAGCACTGTTTGGTTGGCACATCCCTCGTTATATCCAGTGATGCCAGCCTGTACTCAGTAGTACAATACAAGCACTGTTTGGTTGGCACATTCCTCGTTATATCCAGTGATGCCAGCCTTTACTAAGTAGTACAATACAAGCACTGTTTGGTTGGCACATTCCTCGTTATATCCAGTGATGCCAGCCTGTACTCAGTAGTACAATACAAGCATTGTTTGGTTGGCCCATTCCTCGTTATATCCAGTGATGCCAGCCTGTACTCAGTAGTACAATACAAGCACTGTTTGGTTGGCACATTCCCCGTTATATCCAGTGATGCCAGCCTGTACTCAGTAGTACAATACATGCACTGTTTGGAGTACAATACATGCACTGTTTGGTTGGCACATTCCTCGTTATATCCAGTGATGCCAGCCTGTACTCAATATTATTGCATACTTTCATATTGTCCTGTTTAGTTTGCATTGAGCTAAGTATGCAGTATTCTACGATATTGCACACATTGATATTGCACCGGAACTTTTTCTCGTGCTTGCTAAGAGCCGTGAAATAGAAATAAGGAACTACTTCCAAATAAAACAACGGAATCCTTCCTATAGTGTCAACAAAAAAATACGTGTTTTTTTTCAACCTTTTATGGTAGAAATTGATAAAATAATTGAAACGGTCACCCACCCACTGTTTTTAACGTTATCGAATGGTAAACAAACTTTAGAAAATGGCTTGATGTTTTTAATGACGTCATCCGACGTCGACGTCGTTTTCGCGCAAAATAATCATCCGCACAAAATGAAACTGAATGACAAGATAGGAATTCCATCGAAAGCTATAAAAATAACACAAATACAATGAAAAGTAATAGTCATACAATTAGCATTGATCGAAAACAATATGAAAGTATACAATAAAAAGGTTATTGAATTTGTATGGCTAATTATTACTTGGAACTCATTGCTTTGGCTCAGGACGACTCGCAAGCTCGTCTTCTTTGCCAAAACAACTCGTTCCAAGTAATATCTAGCCATACATATTCAATAACCTATATTATTGTATACTTTCATATTGTCCCGTTTAGTTTGCATTGAGCTAAGTGTTCAATATTCTACGATATTGCACACATTGATATTGCACAGGAACTTTTGCTCATGCTTGCTAAGAGCCGCGAAATAAAAATAAGGAACCACTTTCAAATAAAAATAACGGAATCCTTCCTATAGTGTCAACAAAAAAAATACATGTTTTTTTTCCAACCTTTCATGGCAAAAATTGATAAGATAATTGAAATGGTCACTCACCCACTGTTTTTAACGTTATCGAATGGTAAACAAACTTTTGAAAATCGCTTGATGTTTTTAATGATGTCATCCGACGTCGACGTCGTATTCGCGTAAAATAATCATCCACACAATATGAACTGAATGGCAAGATAGGAATTCCATCAAAAGCTATAAAAATTAACACAAATACAATGAAAAGTAATAGTCATACAATTAACATTGATCGAAAACAATATGAAAGTATACAATAAAAACGTTATTGAATTTGTATGGCTAAATTTTACTTGGAACTTGTTTTGGCGCAGGACGACTCGCAAGCTCGTCGTCCTTTGCCAAAACAACTCGTTCCAAGTAATATTTAGCCATACAAATTCAATAACCTATAGTACAATACAAGCACTGTTTGGTTGGCACATTCCCCGTTATATCCAGTCATTTCATGAAAATGGCAATGAACAATGCTAAACTAGTTGACTAAAATATATGACTAAAAATTTGACTCGAAATAACTGACTCTAAAACTGACTTGGAGACTCCACTCCAGCTTTTACCCCATGCCAATGGTACATTAAAGGGACACACTGCAATCTTGAAGTGTTTACCAAGTACGGAAGATTTAAGTATCATTTTGACTTTAAACATGCTTGCATATAATTATATA